>JABFFJ010000023.1:0-178523 GCA_013623715.1 Fusarium verrucosum
CCTCCACCCCCTCCAAGCGCGCCCTTGGGCCCCAGAGGCGAATTTGGGCGCATCCTCGACAAGCCGCGAGTGCCTGTGAATGATTCCCTTGGATCTCGCAAGCGAACTGCCGACGACGTGATCAAGCCTCCCGATTACGGACAGTTGAAAAAGGCCACCACCAAGCCTGCCAAAGGCGCCCTCTTGCCCAGTTGGCAACCAAAGGCAACTGAGGATCCGTGTCCTTGGGATACTGTCGACCATTCTGCCACCACGAATATGGCATTCCGGTAAGTTTGCGCATCTCCTCAACTCCATCGCCCACTCCTGCTCGCTATTCCTTTAGGCCTTTGCCACCCACTTTCTACCCCAATTCACCTACTCAAACTGACATATTCAGACTGCACAAAGAGGTCATTGACTTTTACGAATACGTCAAACCCCGCGACTTCGAACAGCGAATCCGTGATAACCTCGTCGAAAACCTTCGAACAGCCATGCGACGCGATGGCAGGAATTTCGCTAGCGCATCAGTCCACCCATTCGGCTCATTCATGTCCGGTCTCTACCTCCCAACCGCAGATATGGATTTAGTCGTCTGCTCAGCAAGCTTCATGCGGGGCGGTCCCCCAACATATTTGGCGGCCAAGAGCTGGCTCTACAAGTTCCAAAAGTTCCTCGTCAGTCAACAAGTGGCTGACCAACACTCTATCGAGGTTATTGCCCACGCTAGAGTTCCGTTGGTTAAGTTCGTTGATAAGCAAACAGGCCTCAAGGTGGACGTGTCGTTTGAGAACTTGGGTGGCGTCGATGCTATTGACACCTTCTTGAAGTGGAGGGATCAATACCCTGCTATGCCGATCCTTGTGACTGTCATCAAACATTTCCTTCTCATGCGTGGTCTCAATGAACCTGTGAATGGAGGAATTGGTGGTTTCTCGGTGATTTGCTTAGTCGTCAGCATGTTGCAGCTTATGCCACAGGTCCAAAGTCGAAGTCTTATCCCCGAACATCACCTCGGCGAGATGCTGCTCGAGTTTTTCGACCTCTACGGGCGCTCGTTCCGTCACGAGTCAAATGCCATCTGTCTGACAAGACCAGTGGGTTATATTTCCAAGGTAAGTCTGCGCAACCGATGTTCTGGATACTCACTAACCGCTCCAGGCCCATGTTATAAGCCTCACGTATAAAAACTACGATCGTCTTTCCATCATTGACCCCAACAACTCAAGCAACGATATTTCCGGCGGATCATCCAACACCCCAGCTATTTTGGCACGTTTCAAGGACGCGTTTTATCTTTTACGTGACAGGATGTCCGACATGGCTCGAAACCCCAACAAGGGTAGCATCCTCGAGGTGATTCTCCAGGGCGACTACTCGTCTTTCAGAATGCAGCGAGATTTCCTTCGCCACGTACATGAGAAGCATATCGGGCCTTGCTCTTCTTGATCGCTTTGCTGACGATCAAGTCTGCCCCCACAATGATACCCATCGGTTGTGCGTATTGTTTGATGCTGGAGTTTTTGCGATAACGGAGCATGGACAACTAGACGGAAGGTCCTCGAATTACCAGGTGGCAAGGAAGATGCATGCATGGTCTTCTCATTTTGTTATTTCTATTTGTTGCATGTGTATAGTAACGCCGTGATGACATGGGGGGTTTGGCTTTTGGGACTGGCGCAATATTGCTCACGCTCGCCATGCATCGCGCACTCATGAGGACTACGGGCCTAGTGGCCTAGAATTGGACGACGATTTATCACTTTGCGACTTGGCTACTAACATATGCTTGCAGTGACACTGGCCGTGTGATGGCACCCACTGACGATACTTGCAGGTTGATTGACGAATGTTTCGGCATTGGACGTCCTTTCTTCGGTTTACAGCTGTTGAAAACATCGTTGTTCTTGGACAACACCTTTTCTCACTGCTTACTCTGCTTTATGCAGGGTAGTGGAGAGGATTGAAGATCGTGATGTCGAGGGAGACGGTGTATAAATCGAATCTGGTCGGCATGTCACCTTGAAGCTGGACCTTGATGACCCAAGTGGGAGCACAAGGTCACCCGATACTCGTTGGTTATGAATCATTGAGGGGTAATTAGACTCTGTTGGTCTCTGTCCATCACCTATAGTGCAACAATCAATGAGATCGCTTTGGTACACGTGTATTTATCACACGACACCAATGGTTGAAGAAATGGAAAGTGTCGTTGATTGCCGGGCAGTCTTCTCAACAAGTTCAGCTCGGTTGTATCATGAGAACATTTGTGGCAGTATTCAAGGAAGGTGTTTCGCGGTTGAGTGTAACCCTCAGATGTGTTACGACATGTTCTTTATCAATGTTTGGGGCTTTAAGTGCCTTTTATACCACAACCTTATAGACTAGGTGTGGACTGGATGCTTTAGTCAGTTGAATCTTGTGGCTGAGATATTGTCCTCCCCACTGAAACTTGGAGATAGATTTGTGTGAATCTGTTGGAGCTAGAGGAGAGAATGACGATATGATATCTCAGCTCTCATAATTTTAGAAGAAAAATGTAGGTCTAATACTCAGATCCAAGCCTTTCGACTATTCAGTGGCGTCCTGGTAGCCCCAGGCTTTGGTTCGGGATATCAGCATAAATAAACGAGCATTTCCCCATTCGTTCCTACTCTTTATTTCATTCCGTCATTGTTCTCTTCCGAATACAGTCAAGGAAGTCAAGATGCCCTCAACCAAGTCAATCGCCGTTGCGGCCCTGGCAGCTTCAGGCGTTCATGCAATCGCTTGTAAAGGTGAACCAGCCACTACGACATCCGAAGCCCCGGCCTGCACCGAGGTCGTCCTGAAAAATGAATCGCTATTTGTACCCTGCCCAGCACGCGGTGTTCCCAAGAAAAAAGCGAACCTGATCGGGGTCACCGGGAGCCTCGAGGACTGCGCCAAATTATTCATGTCCGAACCAGATCTATTAAACACCACCGAATATATCAGGTTCGGCCGTGTCGAAAGAAAGGAGAAAACCGGGACGTGCTATTCGTACGACTCTCTTGAGTTTGAGTACGACTCGACAGCAGTAAACTATTACTATTCTATCGAGTGTTTCGAGTGCAAAAGAGGAGGAGGAGGCGGACGAGGAGGTGGACGAGGAGGGAAGAATTCCACGGGTCGAATTCGAAGGGGTTAAGAGAGCGGTAAGTTATCCTATCGTATTCCGTACAAGAAGTTTTATTTACAAGTCCTAGATAACCGTGTAATAACTATATCGTAAATATTTCTTATCTATGTCTCCTTGTTTGATCGTCCCACGGATGCTCCACCACCAAAAAGTCTCCGCGGGCCGTTTCCGCGCTCCATGTGTTGGTCCAATAAAACCGACGGCATTATTAAGGCGAATGGAATATCTGCCTATCTATCTATCTATGATCCGCTACACACTTTTATATTTTCTTTAATTTAGTAACCTTAGGGGGAAAACAGACGAATTTAGAAACAAGTAAGTCGGAGCCATATTACTCATTCCCTGCTCTTTGCTAACTTCTACCTCACTCAGTGGTCGACTATCTTTGGGGTGATACCAGCCAAGAGGAGAAGAAACTGATAAGAAAACTGGGTATGTTAATTCTTCAATACTAATAGGCGCATAACTAACTATTCAAGATTTCTTTATTCTTGTAAGGAATCCCTCGATTCGAGTTGCATCGGAGGCTTATCGGTCTAGACATTTTGTTGTTTTAGCTTCTTTTTCAATCACCTTGGTAAGCCCCTTTCACTGCAACACATGACGCTGGATTAACTCGGAAATCATAGACAGACAAGCATTTGCAAATGCATACGTGAGTCAAGTATGGAAAGCCCTTAAGGGTTCGTACTAACTTTGAGTAGGTAGCTGGTCTCAAAGAGTCTCTCGAGTTGAGTGGCAACCAATACAATGTCCTCCTGTCCATGGCCTCAGCTGGGTACATAACCCTCGTGAACAGTCCATCGATATAACAGCTGACTCTATAAAGCATGCTTGTCGGCCAAATACCAAGTAGCATAATCATTCACAAGATTCGACCTCGAATATGGATGTCGTCGATGATCGTTATATGGGCAGGCCTCACCATGGCTAGTGCAGCTTGCAAGACATACGCTCAGCTGTGCACCGTTCGATTCTTGATGGGGCTCGCCGAAGCTAGTACTTATGCCGGTTCCATCTACATCATGGGCTCTTGGTAGTGAGTTTTGAACAAACTCAGTTCCAGATGATCTGGACTAATATCGTGACAGCAAATCCAATGAGATCGCCAAGCGGACTGCCATGTTCACAGTCTCGGGCCAGGTTGGCAAGATGTTTGCCGGAGCCATGATGGCAGCCATCCACGAATCACTGGAAGGTCATTCCGGACTCCAGGGCTGGCAATGGGTGTTCTTGATCGACGGCATCATCACATTGCCTGTTGCTATCTTTGGCTTCTTCTTCTTCCCCGACGTCCCCGAGTATACCGACGCTCCTTATTTGAACGAAAAGGAACGCCAACTTGCACTTGACCGACTACCGCCCAAGAAAGAAGATGGACACAGCATACAAGCGTGGAGTCTCATCAAGAGGGTGATGGGTCATCCTTTACTGTGAGTAGGCCAAAAGTATTGCCGACATGGGTATTGACAACATTGAATAGTTATATATGCTGCATGTTCGCTGTTCTTGGCTCGGCACTTCAGTCTTATGTCGTTCAAGGACTCATGCTCCTCTATCTGAAGTTTCGCAAGGACATTGACGGTTTCACACAGACCCAAGTTAACACGATCCCAATCCCCACCCACGCAGTCGGTATTGTTGCCGAGCTTTCTGTATCTTTCTTAATGGATCGCTATAATCAGCGCATGTCCCTTGGTTTCGTGCTCTGTATCATACAGATCGTCTGCACCGTCGTGTTGCTTATTCCTGGAATGTCAGTAGCAGGAAACCTTACAGCCCTGTACCTTTCAGCATCAGCATATGGTATCAACCCGCTTCTGTACGGCTGGTCAAGCAACATCTTGGCGAGAACGGCAGACGATGCCGCTCGAAGTGTGACACTGGCTTCGATGGCTGCCAGTGATGGACTTTTATGGACCTTCTGGGGTATCGTGTTGTTCCCAGCTGACGATGCTCCCTACTGGCGAAATGGTTACATCGGCATGCTCTGTGTGAGTGTTGTCATGGCTGGCTGGCTATTTGCTGTTCGCTGGGTAAGTTCCAAGCTTGCACTTTGATGCGTGATCTAACACTCTTTAGCTTGATCGTTACACTGCGAAAAGGTATCCTGCAGGTGAGCATCCAAGTGCCTCATGCCTGGCGGTAACGGATGTTAACTACTTTACGATGGACCAGAGCAAGACAGTCTGAAACTTTACAGAACAATTCCACAGTTTGAAAGTGTGAAGAAAGATTAAGATAGAAAATCAATTTCATAGGGAAACCATGAGTCATCAGTTTAGTCACATCCTTTCCTTTAGTCAATCTCAGATGACCACCCGAATACTATCTCCAAGCAATGATGGCATCAAGCAAGTTTCATTACGTCAAGTGTATTCGCACCCTGCATGCTCGGCCTCGAATACAATTGTGTTCAAATTTGCAGAGGCTTAAACAACCCCGTACATAACTTCATGACCACCGATGTTGTAACTCACATCAACAATGATGGGCCCGTTACCAAATGCCATGTACCAGATCTCACTTCTCAGAACTGTCCTCATGTAGTTCCCATGCAAATCGGAACGGAGCTCCAGGGTATTGGGGGTTGAAAAGCCCAACTCTTTTCAGCTCCGTATCTATCATGTCTTCGTATGGATTCTCGGCGTAGCCATTGTCTGGGTCATTCTCAGCTTTGCCTTTGCCACCCGCTTTCGCAGTGACGGGCTCTTTGGTATCAACATCGATGATGGAAAGGTTCTCCAAGGCCTCCTCTGGAGTGTCGTCAATCTGAGCAATGGATCTCAGGCCCGAGAATTGACCAGAGACGCTGGTAGGCTCCTCGTGGAGATGAAAGAATGGGAGCCCAAGTTCTGCGTAGGATGATGCTGATACTGGTGTGGGCGGCGGCTCTTGACCAGTTACAGCTTGGAAGCTGGGGCTGTTCAGGGTCTGAACATTGAAAGCAAGTGTGATGGTCTTTCGGTAGTGTTTCTGTGGAATCTCAATAATGCTCTGACGGATGCCACCACCAGCTGCAATAGCCATCTCAGGCTCAAGAGGAGGCGGACCGAAGCCTCCACCACGAAGCCTAAGAACCAAATGTGAGGTGCAGCCCTAGTTGCAATGGCTCTGTTAGTTTATGTGGTGATAAAGATGAACTGGAACGTACCTCGTGCATGCCATAATCGACAAGCATCCAGCGATCTATCAAAATCTTAGCAACAGAAGTTCCCTTAGCTAAATCAAAGATGGGGCGCTTTCTCTTACCCTTAAGCTGTTTCCCTTCATAAATAATTCGCTGCTGATCAACGGGTATTCCCTCCTTGTCTTCAATCGTCTCCTTCAGGTTTTCAACAAAACTATCGTTCGCGAGCGCGACACGGATAGTCTTGCCAGTCAGAGTCTTGACATTGAATGAAATGATCTTTGGCGTGAATCCAGGAAGATCAAGACGCGTGATCTCAAACTGAAGACCAGCGGTAGTGTCCTGACCAGTGATCTGGGCTTCGACAGAGTGGCCGCTTCCAACCGGCATGGCGACAAACTGACGAACCTTTCCAGCCTCAGTTGTAATGCCATCGAGCCAGGGCTGGTGAGGGGTGACAACATAGTCCTGGATGGACTGGGCCTGCGAGACACGTGCGAGACGCTGGCGAGATGTGGTGGCATCAGGGACACGAGGCTCACCAGAAATCGCGTTGATGTTTCCCGTGAAGATTTTAATGGCGTACCGTTCCTGCGAGTGAAATTCGAGCCACATAGCCTCACGCTCTACAAGACAATTAGATCATTGCGAAGGGAAGCGAGAATGTAAAGGGCATGTTACTCACGGTACATGGGAATAAACACCCCCCCTTTCTGAGCCATATTGGCTGGGAGTTTGTGGGCAAAGTCATCGGTCTTAAAAAGAGGGAAACTGCCCAGGGAGGGAGGCAGGTCGTTCATCTTCTCGTTGTCTGGCACGCGGACGGTGCGCTCAAAGGAGATGGTCAGATCATCGATTTTGATGCGGCTTGTCACGCTAGTGCGCGGTTCCCACGGAGTGAGTTCTTCCAACATCTTTACAGATATCTGAATCTCGTGTTGCGATGGTGCAGTTTCTTAGGTGTGAGAGGCAGAAATGAAAAGGTAAGGAGGTGGATTCGTGGTTGAGAGCGAAGAAGTTGGGCTTGTGATGGCAATAGAAGCTCTCCCAAATAGCCTGTAGGCAAGACTAGAGAGTTGAAGGAAAAGAGAAGGTAAGAGGAGAAAGAACTAGATAGAAGTACAAAGAGCAATATTCTGCCTACCAAGCTTGGCGTGTGCGCGCGAGTTGTTTGCTCACTGTTGGCACCAATCACTTGTTTTGGATCGTCTTTTTCCTCCAGCACGGCATGACGCGTTGGAGTGTGACAGGACGGCAACCTCTCGCCTCGCGTGTGAACGATATTTATATTAATTGTGCGGTTGTTTGCTGGTTGTTTACACTGCTGCAGTAACCCATAGCCGATAGGCACTGATGACTGCCACTATCCGCCTGGCACGTCACTCGCCAGAATTCATATTCGCGCAGTATTGCTTAGCATGCCAGCATACGAATATTCTTCAGGGTATCTGTTGAACGTAACCGCTAGGCCAAGTATCCAAAAATGAAGACATCCGTTAAAGAGGATACAGTGGCTTAGGGCTATATTTCCTGCTCAATAGTATCGGAGTGGTGATGATGTAGGGAATTCTATTACTCAGGTTTGATATATGACCCCGAAGACCCAATCGAGATGATAATTATAATGATAAGAATGACAAAAGATTCGAATAAAGAGTGGGGGACTAAACAATGTTTATAGATACAGATGCAAAACGGTGCGGATATACCTTTGCTTATTGCATAAAGATCGTGGTTTTACTTGGCTCCAGCAATTTGGTATCAAATAAGAAACACGTCTTACATCAATCACTTCGGCCGCGTGGCCTAATGGCTAAGGCGCTAGATTTCGGTCTTTATCTTCTGAATCCTCTAGAGATTCCAGGTTCGACTCCTGGCGTGGTCGCTTCAAGATCTTCTGATCTTAATCTTTTGCAAATTTTATGTCTTCAGGTGGGTCGGTCTTGGTATCGAGTCCAATCAGGGCTGAACGGATGCAACCCACTTGTTTACATCAATATGTAGGTATGGAGAGAAGATCCTATCTGTTATGATATTCTTTTTTATCTCTGGTTAAAAGACCGCTTTGTTTACTCAAAGAATCACTCTATTTACAGAAGAAACATGCTAAAACTATTACATCCTGCCATCTCTAGTTACCATTGGCGAACTGTCTGGCCGCCTCATCCAAGTCAACCGAGTAGAGCCAATCAATATCAAAAGGCTTGGTCTCAACATCACCCTCCTTAGGCATCCTCCTCTTGTTGATCTCGCTGTTCAGCTCAATTATCTTATCCACACGCTCCTGGCGACCCTTTTGCCATCGACCAAGAGCATCGCTAAGACCCTCTCCATTCTTCTCCTTCATCTGACCAAGAACACTAGCAAAAGTATACACATCCTCAAATGCTTGGTTCACACCTTGTCCAGCAGTGGGGGGAATAGCATGTGCTGCATCGCCGAGAATAGCGACACGGCCGTGCTTATCGCTAGAAGCCCACTTCTCGAGCTTGGGGAGAAGATAGAAGGGCCAAAGATTGACCTTATCAGGCGAAATTTCAGAAGTCGAGTTGGCGACAATGGCGGGGAAATCCTCGTTTCCCTCGCGCAAAAATTCAACGCACCACGACTTATCCGAGTTCATGGCCTTCCAAGCATCACGGCCGGGATCTTCACCGACAAACATCTTTTGTTTGCCAATGAGAACTTCTGAGCCGTCAGCGAGTTGGGGTGCAATGACAAAGGCACCTCGCTTATTGTGCATGAAAGTGGCGGGAAGTTTGTACTCGTTGTTCTCCATCTTGAGCTGCTTCGTAGGAACGGCAGCAGTGACGCCGATCATGTTTGTGAACTTTGGTGTAATGTCTGGGTGGAGATATGATCGAACGCGAGAGTGAATACCATCAGCTCCGACGAGAAGACTAGCTGTTTCCTCTGAGCCGTCGGTGAAGCGCCAAGTTACACTGTTCTCTGTCTCGCTGACGATCTGGTCGAACTTTCTGCCGTATTCAACCTTGATGCCAGCTTCGCGGACAAGGTCAAGTAGAATGTTGATGAGCTCAAAGCGATAGACACGAATACCAGAGTATCCATACTTTTCAGAATTTCCGAACTCAAAGATATCAACAACCTTGTCATCTTGAGATAGGAAGTAGAGGTCTTGGAACTTGTAGCTCTTGGGTAGCATGCGTTCAAAGACACCGAGCTTGTCAAGAGCGCGGAGGGAGTTGGGAGAGAGCATGATTGCACCACCAATGTCGAGAGGTGCGCTTTGTTGCTCGTATGCGATACTCTCGATGCCTTGTTGGTGAAGAGCCAGTGCTAGTGCGAGGCCAGAGAGGCCTGCTCCGATGATGGCAACTTTGGGGGAAGACATTATTAGGATGAGTTATGGAGAAAATATGTGAATGATTGAATTCTGAGTTGAGGTAGAATGCTTTAAGTATCTCAGGTTGATAAAGGTGAAGTGTTAAATGTTGGTATGGTTGATGTGTTTCTCAAGACTATTATTAGCAGTTCGCGAGCCCCCTATATATACACAACGTCATTCAGCCACCACCAGACCAAAGTCCTTCAAATCAAACTTTTACCATCCTTCGGCAAATTGCTTAGCTCGGTCTTTTGCCAAATTCATGCACCGCATCAGATTGTTTGTAATTCTATGCCGGCCTCATCCGACTCGTCCAATCAGATTCACTGAACCCCTCGAATATCGGCCGAATAAGTGAACTCGGCCGATATTGATTCCTTCTCGGCCGGTAGAGGCTATGTTTGGTCAGCACAGCCTCATCCTTTTGGCCATAGCGACAACCTGCGCCCACTCTCGTGCTTGAATTCGTCTGGGATTTGACTTTGTTAGTGCTGATTGCTCAGCTGCGGCGCAGTTTTCGGAGTCTTGTAATCCGACCGACGGGCGGACATGTCGGGTCCGACGGTATCGGCCGGGAGACTTAGTGAGAATGAGAGGGTAATTTGCTATAAAGACTAGGAATGCGACACGTCCAGTCGATTTGGCTCATCAATTCATTCATACACAATCATCTCATATAAACTAAACATCTTTAATCACTTCAAAGTTGACTCTCAGCTCAGTCTCACAACTACTTCATCACTCTTGTTTGGCATCGTCAATCTACATTATACCTACTCTCAACTACCAAACTACCCTTCAAAATGCACTTCCTCTTCATCGGCGGAACTGGTCGCAACGGCTCCTTGGCCGTTCAAGAGGCTCTCTCCCGAGGCCACACAGTCACAGCCCTTGTCCGCAACACAACCACCAATAAACTCCCCTCTCACTCAAACCTCACCTTTGTTCAGGGCACACCTACTTCAGAGTCAGACCTCGTCAAGGCTCTCACAACTCCTCAGCCTCCTCAAGTAGTCATCACTGCTCTGGCTCAAGTCCGCGTTACAGAGTCTCCCTTTGCAGCTCTTCACCCCGATACTACACCGGACTTCTTAGCCGTCAGCATGCGTGCTCTCCTCGCCGCAATCAACCAGACCGGTCTCTCCCCCAAGATCGTCGTCAACTCGACCCAAGGAGCTGGCTCATCATGGCGCTCAATGAATCTCCCTGGCAAGATGATCTTCAGCCATGGAAGCATGGGCATTGGTCTCAAAGACCATAACCAAGTCGATAGTTTGGTCCGAGAGAGCGGTTTGAAGTTTGTTCTTTCTCGGCCGGTTATGCTTGCCGAGGGTGAGGCTCAACTTGTAAAGGTCTGGCCGGATGATGGAAAGGGCTGCGCCTGGATGCCCAAGATTACCAGGGAGAGTGTGGCAAAATGGTTGGTCGATGCAGCTGAGAGTAATGAGTGGGATGGACAGTCACCCGTGCTTAGCAACTAAAATGTCCAAGATGGAAGTATTCAGGGGTGGTGCTTGTTATTTGTTATAATTTCTTGTGTATCTGATAGGCAATTCTTATAATGATTTCATCCTTTACAACTTGCGGTGCTCAAACACCACATCCGCCCTTTTCGTACTCTTGCCTTATCCAATTAAACGTTACTACCCTCCTTGAACAGCTGGCACCGTCTCCAAGACCCCTGCGGTCGATAAAAACCGTCTGGCGTTTTCTCTACCAAAAGTTTCACTTGATACCCATCTCGTTCCTCGGCATCAATGAGTGGCATTCTCACCAACTTCTCATTTCGAAGCAACATGGGGCCCGATTCCGGGTATCGTTTCGTCTACTCAGCCCAGGAGAGTACACCAAGCTCTTGATCCGAGATTCTAGATCCATCCCTGGCTGTGCGAAGGCTACGGCGACGTACCCTTCCGATCAAAGGATAAGTTATTCCAAGCCCGATAATCCAACAATGATCCTAGCGATAAGAGCTGATGAGGTATACTTCTTAATACTCTTATCGAAATATCAATAATCTCTACAGTCAAATACTGATCAACATCGTGCAAGTTTCCGATACCTTGTCGACACACATGAGAGGTTAGATATCCCACAAAACATGACTACAAGACCATTCGTATTTGAGAAATGCACCTTTTTCCTAACAAATGCCTATTTAATTCTCGCAAAAATGAACAACAATCAAATTCCCCGTTTGGCTTCCCATCGCTATCATGGATCCCCAGAAGGCCTTGTTCCCTTCTTGGTTCCCAGGTCGATACTCTGGAGGCAACCATAGAATCTCCTTGCCGTCTCTGGTGATCCACGTCCTTGTACTGTTTATACCATAGCCTCGAAATGGAATTGGTGCCGCTTCTCCCAATCGCCTATTGCCTTCTAGTGTTGGCTTGTCCAGGCCGAGTTTGCCCAGGTTGGTGTACAAAATCAAGTTGCTTCCTGGATCCAGCACTAACCGGTAAATCAACCCCTCGATGTTGAAGGAGTACATGGGCGTTATGTCGGTTGTGCTCTTGATGTCCCAGACTCTGATCAGTCCGGTAGAATACAAGATCAAGTGCTCCGAAGTGACCTCCAAGCCCCGAATCTTGTCACCATTCCCCTTTATCGTCTTGCGGTACTCGCCGCTTGTGTCTGAAAGGATAATATCTCCTGAGTGGGTACCAGAAATAATGTGGTGATCATCCTGCAGGAACCTGCTGATCGTCATACCCAAGAGTCGTTTTCCAGCATCGCGATCGTTGAAGGTCGAGACGCAGCTGTGACTGTTCAAGGACCAGACTGCCAAGAGATGAAGCGAAGTCAAGGCAACCATATCCCCTTTGTGTGAGAAGGAAATGGAAGATAGGACCTCAAAATCGGTTTCTTTGCCAATCTTGAGACTGCATCTCATGGAACATTCGTTTTTTACCGTGTCCCAAACCTCCAGCGCGTCGTATTCTTGAACCAGACCAAGCTTCGAGCCATCCGGAGAGAAGAAAACGGCCGGCATTAACCTCTCGTTACGAGCCCAGGGTTTGCCTTTCCAAGCAACATTGGGTCTCGGGCCCTTGTTGCTCCATAGCCTGGGGGCAGTTGATGTCTCTACCGAGCACAGTCGTTGACCGTTGGGCGAGAAGGAAACGACCGGAGACTTCATCTTCTTGGGCTGGTACCTAGTAGCCTCTTCATTGTCGGTCCCTGCCGCTCCTAGTTCCCATACCTTGATGGAACAATCTGTCGACGCCGACGCGAGTCGGAGACTGTCTGGGGAGAATGCAAGCGACCCAATGCCGCCAGCATGACCCCTCAGAACCATGATGTTGGTCCCAAGGGTTGTGTTCCAGATGGTGATCTCGCCCTTCATCTTATTGGCCGATGCGAGCATCTTGTTGTCCTCTGAAAAGGCCAGTTGACTGATGGACCCGCCACAGCCGATCTTGAGGCAGTATGCTGGGAGATCGGAAGCAAGAGACCAGAGTTCAATGGTATGGCTGCTGAGCCCAGAACCCTTTACTCCGGCGAATGCAAACATTGACCCATCCGAAGACACCTTCCAAACAGCTTCGACTCCCGAGGAGTAATCCTTGAACTTTCGAAGGCATTCACCACTCGAGTAGTCCCATAGCTGAACAGTGCCCGATTCATCACTTGTGACCAGCCTTGAAGAGCCTTCGGTGCATGAGATCAGAGTTTCGATGCAGCCATCAGCTTCAAGTTTGCGTAAAACATTTCCTTCCACGTCTTCAATGTGTATGGTCTTGTCAGAAGCCGAGGCAAATAGCGTCTCCGTCAAGAACACGACCTTGGGCCTCACTTCGCTGAGGTTCACTTGACGCTCCCAGCTCACTTGACCTGTCCCTCCTTGATGTCGAGCTATGTCCCATATGTGCAACCTGGGAGGGTCCAGGTATGAGGCGAGAAGGTATTTCCCGTTGGTCGACAACGCCAAAGCTTCAATCATTGAATCATGGCCGGTTGTCTCGGATCTGAACTTCCGAAGGTCACCGACAACCGCATCCCACACGAGGATCGTATCGGATGACTTGGTCTCGCGAGTAGCGAACGTTTGTCGATTCCTCGAAGACGTGAGACCATTGTGCAGAAAGGGTTTGGGTGACAGAGTTTGACGAATGCATGAACCGGTTCTGGCATTCCAGTATGCAAGCCCTTCATGCCAATAACGGACCATATCCAGGGTGTGAGAAATAAATCTCTGGTTGCTATGCCAGTAAATATGAGGGAAAATGTATCCGGAGTGTCCTATGGTGACAGAACAGGGGTTCCAGGCTTCTTCAATGCCGGATATGTGAGTAATCCATCTCGGAGACTGGTTCGCCTTCTTGACAAGACTTGTCGATGGAGCAAACACAAGGGCTGAGGCGTAAACTTGGAGTGGTCTCTCTGCGATCACCGGGCGGAATTTGACGTAAAAGCGATTCGCATCATTGACCCAACGTAGTAGATCCAGCTTCTCGCAGCCCTAACGATGGAACATCAGCTTCATCAGACTCAACTTGTTAAGTTCATTGCGGCCTTACCAGTATCCAATTCTTCACCTTTTCCAGCAGTTTCTCTCCCAGTGAGAGCTCGCCGAGCCAGGCAAGAGCCTCAATCCAACGCAAAAGGTGCTTGGATAAGAAGGTAGATACCTTCTCTTGAATCTCTTTCTCCTTGGGATCGCCCGAGAGAAGGAGGTGGTAGGCCCAATAGGCGCATGAATAACCCATAGATACCAGTGGATCATGATCAGGTTGGGGCAGCTCTGCCCTTTTCATGCCGGGATGTGCTACCGTGAAGATGTTTTCTCTCATCCCGCCGATGTTGGCCATGGTCCGATAGAACAGAGTTCTATGAGCCAGATTGATATCAACCGGCAGAATAGCGACTTCTGGGTCTGAACCAAACTTGGTGATGAAGTCTTTGGCAGTTTGGTGGACAAAGGAAACAACGTTGTCTTCGACAGTCAGAAAAGCACTTGCTTGATTCAACATTGTTCTCAGCCGCCCGAGATTCTTTGTTAGGCGGAGATCTTGGCTTTCGATGTGATACTGGAGTTCCCAGATAGTGAGAGGTCGATAGGCGAGATAGACAACCCTGAGAATGTCCTTGACATTTGTGGCGTATTCTTGGCCCTCTTCAAAGAGGATTCTTTTCAGCATCTTCTTGTAAAGATCGTCGAGGTCCGTTGGCATTGGTTCGATTTGCGTCAGAATCAGGCGAACCGGGTCGGGCACAATTGCCTTTCCAAGTGTTTTGACGATGTCATACCAAACCAACGACACCCATAGGAAGGATTCGTTTGCTCTCGATATGAGCTTCCCTTCAACATCCCATCGTTTGGTTGTATCGATCTGGCTGGCGGAGGCGACCTTGGTAAGCACGTATTCAGTCACCGCACCCGAGACTGGTTGACTGAAATTCTCTATGTTGAGATGCAAGAATCCAGGAGTAGATCTGAGTTGAAGTTCCACGGCTGATAATGTGTTTCGGCTTGAGATGATCCACCTTGCTGAGCTCGCCGTAGCAAGCTCGGATATCAAACTCAGAATCCTGCCGGGGGCCTCGAGCACGTCAGTCTCGCTCTGAGTACATTCGTCAAGGGCGTCGATCATGATGATGGCGCCATTGGCTAGAGGGTCCCGTAGAATCGATTTGAGAGTCTTGCACAGAGCCTCTGTGGCATCTGCGCCATCAAGGCCGAGGGTGTCGATGTTGTCTCGAACATGCTTCAATAGAGCCGGGATCTTGCCAGTAATGGTGTAGATGATACCACGCAAGATTGACGCTTCACTGCTAAGTCTTCTGTCGGTTTCTTTGCAAAAGAAGTACGTGAGGCAGTGGCTGTGTTGGAACCATTCGCCGATGGCGCCGAGCAGCATAGTCTTCCCCTTCCCGGCGTCACCACTGATCCACAAAACTCGACGGTGCGGCTCATTTTTCCATTTCTTGAACTCGTCTGAGACGAAGAACCAGGTGCAACATTCTGGGTGCAGTCCGCCCTTTTGTGCCATGAGTCTCTCTTTGGTGAAGAAGGGTATCGTCTTTCCGATGACCATGCGGCATTCCTTGTCCTCCTGCTGGAGTCTCAATCTCTTGAGTTCCTCCCAAATTCCGGCTGCGGCTGTGGAAATCGTCGTGAGTGCTTCTGTGAGCCCTGTGGCGTTATGTTTCTTGAGGTCGTGCTCGATAGCAGCCTCGTCGTCCTTGATGGAGTTGGCGTGGTCTTCCCAATTGCCATATTTGAAAAAGTCCCGTAGCGCGACAAGTACCCTTGACTGGTGGTACAAGCATACGCTCTTCATCAGGAAGGATAGAAGCTCCGGGTAAAGTTCCATGAGGTTCTTTCGAAGGGACTCCTGGAGCGCCGTAGTTTCCTTACCTCCGCTGAGGATGGTTTCACTGAGGTAGAGATACCAATCCATTCTGGATGTGACATACTCAAGGCCGTCCCGTTGAGCAGCGGACTCGGTCACAGGATTGGCAAGGACCTTGCGAATTGTTAGCAGCTGGTCTTTGACAATTGGCACTCAACCGTACCTCCAGGCCGAGTGTGAAACAAGACCATGCCATTGCAGCCTCCTGGGAGGGCTTATCGGCCTTGTCTATCACAGCCCTCATTTTATTGATGAGGCCTGTCATCTCGTCAGATTTCCCTTTGGCCTTGGCCTCTCTCGCTGCTCGTTCGAGACCAACTTCGATGGCCTCGCGTCTTCTCTCCATTTGGGCTGATTTCTCGTCGCCCTCAGAGGAACCATCCTGTAAAAGACTATCCAGGATTGTCTCGTATCTTGCTACCAACCTCTCGTCGTCTGTCTTGAGTTTCAGGTAGGCGTCAATCCAGATTGATTGCACAGCCTCCTGCTCCTCTACTGGATCGAGATGGGAATGCGGACTTTCATCCACAACCGGCTCGCTTGCTGCGAGAGCCTGGGGAGGAGTGGTATTGTTAGGATTCGGAGCAGCATGCTCTGGTCTGTCTGACACGGGATTTGGAACCCCGTGTTCTGCTCTGTCTGTGATGGGATTTGGAGCATGCAGAGACAACGGCTCACTCTTCGCACTCTCAGCTATCTCCAAGCTTTGGGTGTCAGAGTTGGCAATGTCTATACTGGGTCTCGGTGATGGACTAGCGTCTTCGTCCCCCCTTTTCTTCTTCTTCCGCGTGATAATGTTCCGGATCCCCATGATGAAAAGCTACAAGAAGGTCGGCTAAACAAACAAAAAAGCAAAAAACAGCAGGGCAAAGACTACCCCAGAATCAGGTAGAGACGGTGTCAGAAAGATGATAATGAGGAGATGTTGATTTCATGCCAACGAGGAGCGGTCACGATATACCCGCCGCCCCGCTTACCACGTTGATACCCATCATTGGCAGGCATGAATCCGTACCCCTTTCATAGATCAACCCCTGTATCTTCTTGTATCATGTACGTTGACGTAACAATGCCATAGACTTTTTAATTTTGAGATGGCATTTATGTCTCTTATGATAGAAGATTTTTTATCATGCGTTAGAAGCTATCATGCTATTTTGTGGTGGGGGACCCACTTTGCTGATAGGAGAATGAAAAAGACAAGGAATAATGTCAAATGTACATGATACAATTGTTGCTAATTGTCTTTAATGCAATATATGGAATTTTCGAAATATATTTCAGTATACAATAAAAACTCTTATTTAACAGATTGACTAGCCCTATGTCATCCAGTTCTGTTCTTAGGGAATAGACAGGTTTATGTCAGCACTTTAGGGTACCAAGAAACCCCAATATAGATGACTCACTCACTGATATGTTGGGTACATATACAGATAAAAGTCTACTCAGCATCCATGAGACTAGACAAATCCCGAGGGCACAATCTGCCACTGCAGATCCACTCGTTACCAATCTTCTTGCAAGAACATTGTCGACGCTCGAGCTGGCCTTCGGGGGCGGGAGCTGCGATTGAGAGGGTAGCGAAGAGGGCGACAGCGACGGTGAAAAACTTCATGCTTGCGGTTTTATGCGAATGAGCCGTTGTAAGATAGTAGTTATGATTTCGAATTGTTAGATCGAGGAAATTGATGCCCGATGGTGAGAGTATAGATCGACCTTTTTATACGTGAGCTACAGTGGAGACCAGGATAGTTTCTAACCACCGGCCACTCTCCTCGTGCAATAGCCTGAGCAAAAAGTCCCAGAAAGATTTACCCAAAAAAGCTTTTAACATTTTCAAGAGTCGGTTGAGTGGTAAATCAGGCACTTTTGTTACCTCTGATCCTTTTGCTCAGCGTCTAAACCTAAAGTGGCAGGTGAAGTATTCTAAGCACGCATCTTGAATACAGCTGCATATACGATTGTCATGCTCTGGGGATGCGATTAGTTGCTTAATGTCGTATCAGAGTATCTATCAAATCGAATGATCGAGACTCGGCAGTTGTGGTCTGTTTGAGCTTATCTGAACGAGCGTGAAATCGATGAGATTCTGTTGCCAAGAAATCCTTCAACAAAAAGAGTATAAGGTAACAACAACTACATAAGTTCTTCTGCTGACCATGAACCAAGTTAATAATTAAATTGGAAGGTAGTACTCGTCCGCCGCACAATCCATTTGTGTAATCATCAATTTGGGGGCGATTTGGTCATAAAGGGCAAAAGGTCTATTTAGCCAATCTAGGTATTCAAGCTGAACCCCCCTGCTGACCATCATTATCTAAATGCAACTTGCCATGCCAAGTCGAGCTAGCTACAGGTCGATCAAGACGAAGCTTGGCGGCCATTCGAGAAACTAGCATCTTCAGACTATGTAGGAATAATATCAAGATCAGGTTCCCTCTCTCCCCTTTTCACTTTCCACGCCGCGCTATGACTAAGTCGAACAAGCTCCATCACAAACTCACTAATCTCCTGAATATGATCAATCTCCTCCATCGGAAGCCTCTCAGATGGAACCTTGCGTGTAATATTACTTATAGATGACAAGATATGCAAATCATTGTCAGCTGAATGCCCAAGTGGATGAATAAGAATATTCATAAAGATCGGCATGGCAGCCATCGGGGCATAGTGTGATACAATAAAAAGCGAATCTTCTTTCATGAAATCAACTACCGTGTCCAGAATGCGAAAGATAGAACGACTTGCTTCGATTGAGAGATCGGCGCTTGATTCTACGGCGGTGTGCAGATCATCTGGTAGTGTCTCCTCCAGGTTACCGCATTTTCGGACCAAGATATGTGTGTTGATAATGGTGAATAGGTAATCAAGCTGCAGATTTATGAGATACATGCGATCCTGTAAGGTCATAGTCGAAGGTAGTGAGAAGGACAAGTCTGATAGGATAGATAACCTCGGACGGTATCGCTGGTCGACCGATAAGCGCCATTCCTCAATGTCATCGTCAAGCTGTCGAACAGTCGCGATAAGTTCACCCTCAGTGTATTTAAACGCTCGTGGAGAGCAGAGGAGTCGACTTGCGTTTTCTTTGATTTTCGCAAGGTTTGTGTCTCGTGGATGAGTGTACCATAGACTTTGGTCTTCGGAATCACTTATATCGCAGTGATCTGATGTCAAGAACGGCGGCTTATCACTACGCAACGACATATCTTTGTCAAAGCAATACAACATCCAGAATAATCTTCGGAGATGTAGTTTTGTCTGGTCGTCGAATATAGGAATGTGTTGAGGGAGAATAGCTGGTCGTGATAGAGGGAAATGACCGCCTAGGTCACATATCATACGGCATGCGCTTGCAAAGCTGACGGCGGCCTCACGGCAATGGCCTCTCATCTTTTGGCACGCCCACTAATTACATAAGTATCAAGCATAACACGTGGTGGTGTAGAATTGCTTACCAGAAGTAGGGTGCCCTGCAGGCTGTCCAAATTGGTATTTCCATTGACGATCGTCAATAAGCGGGAGGCCTCATGGATGCAATCTTTTGGTTCGAATGTGAAGCCCAGTTGCTGAGCATCTGTAGTACGCACCACAAGAGCAATCATGGCCCACAGACAAGCCTCGGCCGGAGCCCGACGTCCGAGATCAACTACCGTATCATCGAAAGCTCTGGCTAGTGTCCCTTCAAAGAGGCCTCTTTCTAGGATAGGAAAGATGACGGAGGTTTTGGATTTGAAAAAGAGGTCGACGACATGATTGCAAATAGCTCTTGGCGGCAGGACTCGTGGTGTTTCAGGAAGTGAAACTGGGCCAAGAGATGGGACTGTTCCACAAGGGTTTCCGAAAATACCGAAATTCTCAAGAAACACACGTTCTCCTGCGCCTTCTGAGATCCACTGCCAGCCGCGCTCGGATAAGATGCCTATTCCCTTGTAGTACCAGTTTGTGCCAAGATGGCATCGCGATAGCTTGTAGATAGGCTTGGTCCGAGTTGGCGATGTCTGTGCAGCTAGTTCCCGAGGGCTTATAACCGGCTGATGGTGAACAGGGACCGTGCCAACAGGAGAGGCTACAAAGCGATGGCTCGCTGCTTCAGACCATGGCGAGCGGCCTCCAGCGGACATGCTCGTGGTATTAGATGACAGCGCCGATTGAAGCGCCTCTTCAAGCGTTTCGACGCGGCGCGACAGCTCCTGGACGACATCGGACGTAGTCCTAGCATCATGTGTCAGGCTGAAGCACCCGATGGAACGGTTCGATCTTGGAAGTGGGAACAAAGCTTACCTCTTGTTCGGGTCCTTCTGAACAACTCTATCGAAGGTGCATGCGAGCCCCTGGCTGTCGCACCAGTCACAGGGATCTCCCTGAGTTTTGATCAAGCATTGGATCTGGCGGGGGTTAACTCAATTAATCCTCTACTGCTAGGTGATGTCATTTTGGGAAACAAAACATGTTTTAATACCTTTCGCTTATAACACACGTCGCAGGCTCGTCGGGGAGGCATTGCGGTGATGTTGTATGATGGTGGAGGTGGTGTAATCGGAGGACGGAAGTGAGAAGTGGGAGAATTGACGGAGGCGCGGAAATCCGTGTCTTGTTTGATTGGTGCTAACTAGTTTTTACAGCTGGCGCGGCGTGGATCTGTTGATTAAAGTGTGTGTTAGCGAGGACAAGGGTGAGATAGTGCTATATCAAATCTTTACCCGGCGTCTAATGGTTTTTTTCTGTGAATCCACTGCTGAGGACTTTTATTGAGTGTTGATGATGAAGAAAAGGGTCAAGAATGGTAATGAACAGTTCATTCAAGCCCAAACAAGTGAGTCTCCGTAGACGTTTCACCGTCAACGAAACCTCGATGGTTGCACAGGCCTTCAGCAACGCCAACTCATGTCGTGTAACTCGATACATATGTACCCGCTCTCGATCCCTCATAGATTGTTCACCGCAAGCGAGACTTTATCAATGCGGGGAGCATATAAGATGCAATATGTAGCAATTACAACAAGTCCCCGTCATTTAATAAGCCCGATTGGTGGTGCCATCGATTGAGGCTGTGCAATGCAAGAGAAACAAGATCTAGCTGTGGTCTGAGCTCTTGTCTTCATTTCCGTTCCCGATTACATAAAAGTCGGCCCGTTGTTCGGTTGGTTATCGTGAACTCCCCCTTGCTGTCCTCGAAGCTATGGCTGCTGATCTTGTCCCTATACAGAACACGGCTTTCCGCTCTTCCGCTGATTAAGCAAATGTTTCGTTTATCAGATTTTTGAAGATGCCTCTATTGGTGGGACATGACCTCCTTTGTTGGTCCCGTCAACAGCTCCCCTGTTCGTCCAAAGCTAAGCTTTTCAAAACGGATATGAAGACTATGCAGCTCTTGTAAACATCTAATTAATATAAATTCCAAAATGCCCCACGTACTGCTCACCATGACTCACCCATTGCAGCTCACTGGTTTGGAGCGCACTCATCCTTCTTACTATCTCTTTTGCCAAGGGTCTAAGACTTGTAACCATGTCTGGCAGTCATCTTGACCCAAAGGCGCTGCTGGATCCGCGCCAGCGTTCTATCAGTGAGGTTGCTACCATCGCCTCTAATGGACATTCGTCTGGGGGTACAACTGCTGTGCCTAGTATCAACACCGACGGACCACAGTTTGTCTACAACGGACACGAGAAACCTATCGATATTCCCAAGGATCCCGAAAATCCGTTCGGCTACAGCCCAGCGACTCTCCATCGATTAATCGACCCTAAATCTCTCGAAGTCCTCAAAGGCTTTGGTGGTCTGCCAGGCCTTGCGAGCAGCCTCAATGTAGACCTCAAGGCAGGTCTCAGCGTCGACGAACTCAACACTCCGAACTGTCCTCGAATCAAGACCTTTGGCAAGAACCAACTTCCGCCCAAGAAGCCAAAGTCGATATGGAGACTCGCCTGGATCACGTTCCAGGAAGCTGTTCTCATCATGTTGACTGTCGCTGGTACCATATCCCTCGCACTCGGTCTCTACGAAACATTCGGCGTAAAACACAAGCCTGGCGACCCTACACCCGTTGACTGGGTTGAAGGTGTTGCTATTCTCGGTGCTGTCCTCATCGTCGTGGTCGTTGCCTCGCACAACGATTGGCAGAAGGAAAAGGCGTTCGTCAAGCTCAACACCAAGAAGGAGGACAGAGAAGTCAAGGTTCTCCGATCTGGAAAGTCTATGATGGTCAACGTCGTTGAAGTAGTCGTCGGCGATGTCCTCTACCTTGAGCCTGGTGACTTGATTCCTGCTGATGGTATCTTCATTGATGGACACAACGTCAAGTGCGACGAGTCAACTGTCACTGGCGAGTCCGATGCCATGAAGAAGACTCCTGGTGCAAAGTGCTTCGTGGATGATGCAACTCGCACCAAGGAGCCTGATCCGTTTATCATCTCTGGATCAAGGGTCCTCGAAGGCATGGGCACTTTCCTCTGCACCTCAGTCGGCGTCAACAGCAGTTTCGGCAAGATCATGATGTCTGTCCGAACAGACATCGAATCAACACCTCTCCAGAAGAAGCTCGAAGGTCTAGCAGTTGCCATCGCTAAGCTCGGTGGTGGTGCTTCTGTTCTCATGTTTTTCATTCTGCTCTTCCGCTTCTGTGCCAACCTCCCTGGTGATGATAGACTGCCTGAGGAGAAGGCCTCGACGTTTGTTGATCTTTTGGTCGTGGCTATCGCCATTATTGCTGTGGCTGTTCCCGAAGGTCTTCCTCTTGCTGTTACGCTTGCGCTGGCTTTTGCTACGACGCGTCTTTTGAAGGAGAACAATTTGGTTCGAGTTCTTAGGGCGTGTGAGACCATGGGTAACGCGACTTGTATTTGTTCAGACAAGACGGGAACTCTGGTAAGTCGCCATCTGAGACTACAGTGAGCGTTACTAATTATCTAGACGACGAATAAAATGACAGTCACAGCCGGCCGATTTGGATCTTCCAGCTTCGCCTCCGACGACATCCCCTCATGGGCATCAAACCTCTCTCAAGACACACGCAAGCTCATCACCCAATCCGTCGCCATCAACTCAACCGCCTTCGAAGGAACTCACGACAATGACGCAGCATTCATCGGCTCCAAGACAGAGACCGCGCTTCTCCAACTCGCCAAGGACCATCTCGGCATGCAATCCCTCTCCGAAACCAGAGCCAACGAGCAAACCGTCTTCATCGAGCCTTTCAGTTCTCTCAAGAAGTACATGTTGGCAGTCATCAAGGTCCCCACCGGTTACAGGGTTCTCATCAAGGGTGCTTCCGAGATCATGGTTGGATTATGCTCATCGGAGGTGAACCCAGCTACTGGTGCTATTGAGTCGCTGGACCGCAAGGCGGCTGATGATGCTATCCTGGCTTTTGCGCGCAAGTCTCTTCGAACCATTGGACTTGTGTACAAGGACTTTGAGGAGATGCCTGACCTTGAGAACCTGAGTGACATGATACTTGTTGGAATCGTTGGCATTCAGGATCCTGTCCGTCCTGGTGTTCCTCAGGCTGTACAGAACGCCAGACGTGCTGGAGTCGTGACTCGCATGGTCACAGGTGATAACCTTGTCACAGCCCGAGCCATCGCGACAGAATGTGGTATCTTCACCGACGGCATCGTCATGGAGGGTCCTGAGTTCCGAAAACTCTCTGAGGAGGAACTTGACAAGATTCTTCCGCGACTACAAGTTCTAGCCCGTTCTTCACCCGACGACAAGCGCATTTTGGTCACTCGTCTCAAGTTTCTGGGCGAAACAGTTGCTGTGACTGGCGATGGCACTAATGATGCTCCTGCTCTCAAGGCTGCTGATATTGGTTTTTCGATGGGTATTTCTGGTACTGAGGTTGCAAAGGAGGCTTCTGAGATTATTCTTATGGATGATAACTTTGCTTCGATCATCACTGCTTTGAAATGGGGACGTGCCGTCAATGATGCTGTTCAGAAATTCTTACAGGTATGCTTCCGAGTTTCTCAGATTGTGCATCTCTAACATTTGTAGTTCCAAATCACCGTCAACATCACCGCCGTCTTACTCTCTTTTGTCACTTCCATGTACGACCCTAAGATGGAACCTGTTCTCAAGGCTGTGCAGCTTCTCTGGGTAAGTCACAATCATCTCATTCTGTGCCACGATATATACTGATACTCAATAGATCAACCTGATCATGGACACGATGGCTGCTCTTGCTCTGGCCACTGACCCTCCTACCGATTCCATCCTCGACCGACCTCCCCAGCCCAAGTCCGCACCACTCATCACCATGAACGTAAGTTTACACCGCCATCTTTCTACGCAAACAAGGCTAACAACATCAGATGTGGAAGATGATCATTGGCCAGTCCATCTTCCAACTTGTCGTCGTTCTTGTCCTCTACTTCGCCGGTGGCCCCATTCTCAACTACGACACGAGCATCCCCAGCGAAAAGCTCCAACTCGACACTATCATCTTCAACATCTTTGTCTGGATGCAGATCTTCAACGAACTCAACTGCCGTCGTCTCGACAACAAGTTCAACGTCTTTGTTGGCGTGCACCGCAACTGGTTCTTCCTCTTCATCAACGCCATCATGATCGGTCTCCAGATCGGTATCGTCTTCGTCGGTGGCCGAGTCTTCGACATCGATACCGATGGTCTGAATGGTGTTCAGTGGGCTATCTCGATTCTTGTCGCGGCGTTCAGTCTGCCTTGGGGCGTGGTTGTGCGAATCTTTCCGGATGAGTGGTTTGCACAGGCTGTGTACTTTGTTGCGCCGCCTTTTGTCTGGTCGTATAACTGGATGGCTAGGGGTTGGAGCAAGTTTATCGGGCTGTTTAGGAGGTCTAAGAAGGCGGATGATGAGCAGGATGCCAGCTCTATGGAGGGGACAGTACAGGGCAAGGAGAAGTCACCTGTTGCTGCGCCTATCATTGTTGAACCCGTTTGAGTCTATCAAGAAGGGAGGGGGATAACTTGGAATAGGAAGGGGTGTAAAATTAAATGGTGGTGTTCTTGGGTACACGCTGAATACTCTACAGCGGTGGGTTGGCGTTAATTAGACGGGCCTCAAGGCGTATATATCTTTCATTGACTAGTTTTCAAACTTGACTCGTGATATTGCATTGTGAACTCGGCACTTGTGACAGCCATTGCAGTATGCATGCTTGCCTATCACGAATTAGTCTAAACCTAATAGACCCCTCCAAGCATAGCCTGATTCCAAGCCAATCCAAGCACGATAACCGAGTGTAGTGAGAAACAAGCTTAAAGACGATAAACTCACGGAATATCCGGACTATTAAAAAGTTCCTCAACCCCGCATGTTTGTCTTCCTTTGATACGACGCTACACGGTAGCGAAGCTCAAGATGGAAGGTCAAGCAGAGCCAAGCATCTCATCGTCGTATGACGCAACAGCTTATCGTTCTCCGCTCGCTATGTCGTGAACCTCACATTCCTCTTTCAGAGATGCGGTGTAAGCGCTAGCTTATCGTGCTTGGGTGTAAGTCGTGTATGTGAATCCCCCGCTCATGAGACAAATAGTGAGGATTGCGGATCAGTATAAATATGATGTGATGTTCTTACTTTGATTTATCTCGTCATGGCTTTTGGACTATTTGTTTGAAATCATGGCTAGAATTTTGTCATGTCTCGTCGCTGCGGCGTGCGTATATGCTTGTCTACCAGATAAAGATGAACTTTCTCATCTTCGAGCAAGACGCCAAGCTCGTGCCCCTCGAAGTCGTCATCTCAAGCGTGATGTCGTAGAATTCCCTCCAGTTCTCACAGATACAGAGACTATTCTAGTCAACTCATTTGACAGCAAGTCTATTGCTGACTGGTCGCTCTACTACACCTCAGGCTACCGACTTGCTGGACACAACAGGTCTCAGGCTGAGTGGACTCAGCAGAAATGGATTGACGCAGGCTGGGAATCCTGGATCGATGAGTATTGGATTTGGTATACGGAGCCTATCGAGAGTACGCTCAAGTTGAACCGTCCTGATGGGTCGTTTCATCAAGTTCAAAGACTCGAGGATGCTTTGGATGTTGATCCGCAGACGAGTAACCCCAATGAAAAACCGGCTTTTCACGCCATGTCAGGCAGTGGAAAAGTAACTGCGGAATATGTCTACGTGGGGTAAGACCACCGTCTTTGGATTTCTGGCCACAGCTGACCATTTAAGTCGTGGTGCTCGAGAAGATTATCAGAAGCTGAAGGATCTTGGTGTTGAGCTGAAGGGCAAGATAGCTCTGGCTCAATATGGAGGTGCGAACCGTGGAGTCAAGATCAAGAATGCCGAGGTAGGTGCAGTAGTAAACTGTCAAGAAACGCATACTAATGAAAGTAACAGGCACATGGCATGATTGGAACTATTCTGTACACAGATCCATTGGAGGATGGCGAGATGACCGAGGCAAATGGACATCTCCCGTACCCAGGTTGGTGAAAGGGTCCTCGCAAGTCAACTCTATTAACCTGTACTAGACGGTCCTGCTCGACACCCTTCATCCATTCAAAGAGGCAGCACTCGCTGGGGATCACTCTCCTTTGGAGACCCCTCAACTATCGGCTACGCATCCACCAAAGATGCTCCCCGAGGAGACATCACCCCATACGGTCCCAAGATCCCATCTATTCCCATCAGCCCTAGAGACGGACTCCAGCTTCTTCACGCCCTCGATGGCCATGGCCTCTCCGCCGAAAAGGTCAACCGCACCAACTACAAAGGCGCCTTTTCCAACGTGACATATCACAGCGGACCTGCTCCTGGAGCGACTGTTAACCTTGTGAATATCATGGATGCGAGACTTGAGCCGGCTTGGGATGTAATTGCCTCGATCAATGGAACAAATCCTGATGAGTATGTTATTATTGGAAATCATCGTGATGGTTGGACGGCAGGTGGTGCTGCTGATGCTGTCTCTGGAGGATCTCTTCTTATTGAGATGGCCAAGGCTTTTGGTAAGCTCGTTGATCAAGGCTGGAAGCCTCGTCGAACAATGTGAGTCAACCTAGATCTTGACTCAGTTTGAAATTCTAACAAATACAGCATCCTGGGCTCTTGGGACGCCGAAGAGTTTGGTCTCATGGGTAGCACAGAATGGGTTGAGGACCATCTCCCTGAGCTCCTTGAAAAGACAGTCGCCTATATCAACCTCGACACGGCTGTTGCTGGACCCCGAGCTGGTATTGTTGGCTCAGGAGAGATTCAAACTATTGCTATTGAGACTATGAAGAAGATTATCTTCCCTGAAGGTTACGGCGCTGGGCCAACGTTGTATGATGTCTGGTTTAATAATACCGAGGGAGTTCTGCCAGCCATGGGCAGTGGTAGCGATTACGCTGCTTTCTACCACAACGGTATCTCCTCTGTGAGTATACGTTGGAACTCGCCTTGAATGGTAGCTAACTGGACGGTAGATTGATATTACTGGCGATGCCGGGCCTAAGGATCCTGTCTACGCATATCACAGGTAAGTATCTCCTACCAACCATTGTACCGCCATCTAACAGGTTTCAGTCTCTACGATACCCACCGTTGGATGGCCGAGTTCGTAGACCCAGGGTTCCATATTCATGTTGCAATGGGCCAATTCGTCACGCTTCTCACATACCACATTGCCGACGATCCTCTTATTCCCTGGGATCTCGACCATGCCGGCTCCGCCCTCCGTGACATTTTCGAAGACCTCGAAGAAAAACTAGAGGAGCGCTTCTCTTCCTACGATGTTAATCTCAGCCCTCTCGACGACGCTGTTTCCGCTTTCGAAGCAGCAGGAAAGCATATTTCAACCCTTGCAAAACAAGCACTTGCTCTTAACGATACAGTTCTTATCGGTGCTATCAACGCCAGATATCGTGATTTCAGCCGTGGTTTTGCAAGCGCTGGGCTTCTGCCAGGTCGGTTTTCGTTCTATAATGTCGTGAGTGCGCCGGGGTTGGATAGTGGATATGGTGCGGATGTTTTCCCGGCAATTCAGGATAGTTTGGACCAAGGGAACTTGACGCAAGCTGAGGAGTGGGTTGAGCGGAGTGCAAAGGCTGTTTTGCGTGCAGCTGAGACTCTCAAGGTTAAGAAGTGAGCGACAGATATGCTGATTGATAGTAACTTTGGGTAGGCCATGTATGTATCTGTTTATGACAGCCATACTTCCCCTACTTAAGCGATCAATGCCATTTTAGTTGCATCTTTCGAAATGTCTCCGATAAGCGACAGCACGTCAGCCAGACCTGCGGAGTTGAATGCTTAGAGGCGTCCTAAGCCAACCGAAAGCGAACCATAGAGAGATAGGGCTGACCAGTCCTGTACAAACTGATGAGTTTCTAGTTTTACGTGCCTGGAAACCAGAAGCACAGCCCATGCAACAACGGCCATCACAAGCGAATCAGGGTGTTTCAAAACTGCGCATGGCCAGGGATCATCTCGAATCTTACCACTTTCATACCAGCGCAGTGGACCATTATAATTATCCCGGCCAGTAATAAACCCTGGAACTAAGGATCAAGGACTCTGGGATGCAGGCTTCAGGCAAGGCAAACCTGTGCGAGAGCCGGAGACGAGGGAGGGTGAGATGAGGTGAAACGGATGTCCGACCCTTTCCCCTCTCTCCCTTTTGTTTCTTATTATAACAATGATGCTTACTCCGTCTTTATTTTAGTTTCAAAGATCGATCGTCGTTGTCTTTTTTGTTTTAATGAAACTGTCATAACCTACCTGGTTATTTCACTCCTTCAATCACCCTTTTTCCTTGTCTATTACTCTCCTATCTATCCCACGCTCTTTAGCTGCTTGGTGCATTATTAATTATTTCTCTTGTCACTTCACCCGTAATAACGTTACAGCGCATAAATTAGCCATTTTAATCTCACTGTAAGTGAAACACATGGCGACAGGCATCAAACGTGTCATGGACGCACGCACAGCTTCTAACCCACGCTCGCATCCAGAATAAAACTCCATTCTTGAAGCAGCATCGCATCGCAGCCATGACAGAACAGCATAGTAGCCAGATTGGCGAAGCTGGTCTTCACCATCTTCCCTTGCGCATAAGAGACACGCCGCCCGCCAAGTTCCCGGCTCTGGGTCATCAGCAGCAGCAGCAGCGAAATACAAAGAGAGTTGTCCCTGAGAGTCTACACTTCACGCCTGGTTCCTTTCGGCTTCGATCGCCTACAGAGTCGTCCATGAGTAGCCTCTCTTCAGCCAATGTTCCAGACTCTGCGACTACGCACTCGCCTTCGACATTGGCAAGCCCCATCAGTACAACATATGCCAGTTCAATCCAGGAACAGTTTGCCGCTACAAAGCTGGATGACTCACGCCCAGCCAGTCGCATCTGCCATCGACATAACCCCTCCAACGGCACCTGTTCAACGTTTGTCAATGAAGATGAAGAAGATGCCGCCATCGCTGGATACCCTGACTTCGACCTCAAGATTCGTGATCTAAATGAAGCACATAATCAACCTATTGTTCAAGAACTTCGCCCCAGGTAAGCCTTCCGACATGCCCGCGCAATCACATCACTGACAACTGTCGCAGCCCCAGCACAGAGTCCTTCATCAAGGAAGAGAGGGTTCATACTCCTACCACAGACTCCCATCCCATAAATGACGTCCCCAACGACGCCGATGAAGAAGAAGAAGACTCTGAGGATGTGACGCCAGAGGATGCAAACCTCGTGCTCAATTATGCGCTCCAGGTCATCTACGGCGTCGATCTCAATGACGTCTCAATCCCTCAAGACAAGGTGCAAAGCCTCGTGTCCAAGTTTAACCAAGATATAGGCCAACACATCTGGCAATCCGCCTCAGATGGTCAATTGTCCCAGTCAATGTCAACTTCAAGCTCATCCTCCACACCATCCCAAGATGCCAACGGCAGTCGTGGAGGAAAGCGAAAGAAGCAACAAGGAAGACGTGAAGAGGATGGCGATGAGTTCAGCGACGGCGAGGGCTCAGGATATCTGCCTTCCAAGCGCCCACGACCCAATCCTCCCAAAGAAGATGAGAACCTGCGACTCAGCTGTCCATTCCGAAAGCGCAATCCTCATCGCTTCAACGTGAGAGACCATCACAGCTGCGCCATGACTTACTTTCCCAAGTTCGCGGAGCTAAGGTCAGTCAACATCCTCTCTCACATGGGTCTTACTAACATTGAACAGACAACACATTGTCAAGCAGCACAAGCGAGACGATCCCTCTGCTTTCCTTTGTGACAGATGCAGTCGTGACTTTCCTACACGAAAAGAATTGCGCGATCATCAACGTCTGCCCAAAGAGTACATGTGCGATATCGCTGATGCTGATGCCGAGAGTGGCATTGATCCTCAAACGGCGACAAAGCTGTTGAGCAGAAAGAGAGCAAGCGGCACATCGCCAGAGGTTCAGTGGAGGGAAATCTGGAACATTGTCTTTCCAGACGATGATGACAGTGATGTCCGACCATATGGTACGTCTCAAATGCTCATCAACTTGATCAAGGAAGAGACTAACATACCCAGAATACGTACCCGTAATTGAACACTTCGAGATCGTCGCCAAGTATCAAGAATCCTTCGAACTACTCAAGTTCTCCCTTCTCGACAAGATCTCCAACCCCGCAACACTCGAGACCCTCTCTACAAAGTTCTACCAATGCTTCATCGAGACACTAGACCAATGCATCGCCAATGCCCAGAGCATGCCCTACACAAACCGCAGTAACAAGAAGAACGACATTGTCCGATCCCAAACAACACAGAGTGTCGTCCGCAAGCGCGAGATAATGCCTCGTCCCGACTCTGGTGTTGTGATGATGGACGATGGCTCTGAAGAGAGCGGCAGTGTGATGCTGGGGCACAGAGACAGTATCAGGACTGTTCGCGGTGCTGCCGGACGGGGAAGTCAAGTTCCTGAAACGGTGAATGAGATTATTCCGCCGACGACGATGGGGGCTGGGTTTGATGACTTGATGCAGCCGTCAATGCTGGGCATGACGAATGGACAGATGGACCCTACGGACGTGCATGCTTGGAATAATGGTGTCTTGTATCCTCAGATGATGACGGATCAACTCATTCCGACGAGTGGCATAACACCGCAGACTGAGTATGTCAACTGGGGACAGATATATCCTGGATTTGATGCCTTGGGTAATGGCACGAATGGGTTTACGGGTTTTAATGGACATCAGTAATGAGGGTTTTTGATCATTCACCGGGCTGGCCTGGTTGTACGAATAGTTGTAATATTTGCTTTCCCGTTCTGAAGCAATGAGATTACGATCTCCATAATTAATATTCTGCTTTGACAAAGACAATCATGACACCAAATAGAGTTCTAGTTCTGTTGGCAACAAGACCTTGAAAGTAGATGCCTTTCTCAGAGCTGTGGAATGTCAATACATCATGGCCTCTCAGCTGGCATTAACATATATCAGTTGAAGAGTTACATACATTGGGGTCTTGGTCTGGATACTGTCAAGAAAGGTAATCTTATGAGCATGTGTCCTGAGTCAGGCTAGCTGAGTATAAGAGTTGAATTCGACGGAGTTTTGGCCCATCACAGCTTTGAGGAAAGACAAAAGGACATAAGAATATCTCGGACCTGATCGATATGTAATTTTGATTTTCTTCAACAAGCTACTATCTATATTCTTATATGTTATAGGTACACGATCTATATATATATACAATACAAAGGTATATCAACTTGAATCGCTCATTAATTCCCAACCTTTCTCTAATATCCCGAACTATTAGACTTGACCTGTAAACTGATTAGAAAAAGCTCATCAACGCTGTAACCGCTACCAGTGCAAGACCGAGTACTCCAATGCGCTCCATCTCACCCGCAGCATTCCTCTCATCTGCCGCCTTCTTCTCCGCGGGTTGGCGTACCTTTGTCAAAGTGACGTTGAAAGCAGGACTCCTCACAGCCTCACTGCTTCCCTCCTCGCCCTCCATGAAGACAAATAGATCCAAGGGGAGATAATTATAAACCATGCGATCCTGCTGGAACCAAGTCTGGCACGATCCATCTTTAAAGAATAGAGCACTATCGTACGCAGCGTTGGCAGTAGAGTTACTCTTGTCAAAAACGGCACGCCAGGCTGTTTGGCCCTTCTTGTTGAGGTTGCTGGGATACACGCGAGCGTCAACATAGGGGGTTTTGGTCGATGCGTTGGACTCGAGAGCGTTGAAGTTGAAGTTGCCAATGTTGTTAAGCACATCGAAACCGCGAATCTGCCAGCTCTTGATCTTAAGACCGGGACCGTTGTCGATTTGGAATGAGATGGTTGAGTTGGTTTCCTTGTCTTCGTAGTCACCTGCAAAGCCCTCCTTGGCATCATCTCGACCAACCTTCTCGATGGCAGGAAGAAGATTCTGGAGGACGGCGCTGAGGATGGTGCCAGTAACGTAGGGGTTCGCGGAAGCTTCGAGACCGCCGGACATGATGGAGATGACAATATCATAGTCGGGAATGAGGACAGTCTGGGAGTGGTAAAGGCCGAGATCACCGCTCTTGGTGTAGATGTCGATGAGACGACCATCCGAGGTGATGTTGTCGCCGCGGAGAATCTCCCAAGGACCTCCGACCTGGTAGCCCCAGGAAGCAGTGTTGGCTTCGGGCTTCATCCACTTGCGAGTTTGGACGGGGGTGAGGAACTTGTTGCTGAGGATGCCATCGGCGAGAAGAAGCATATCAGAGACGGAAGAGAACATGCCACCAGCACTAGAAAGAGTTAGCTGGAATCAAATATGTGCACATTTGACTTACGAATCAAAGACGGCAAGAGTAGCGTTCCAGGTAGGCTCCTTGGGAGGGATGAAGAGATCCTTCACAGGAGGTGTCTTGTCGACGTAGGTGTGCTTCATACCGACAACATCGAGAATGTCACGCTTGATGACGTCCTCAAAAGGCATGTCCTCAGCAGCCTCAATGACAAGACCAAGCAGAGCATGGCCGACATTAGAGTAGATGGGGTTGGTGAATGGAGCATAGACTGGAGGTCGAAGGTTGACCTGCTCGAGGAGATCCTTTCTGGTGCAAGGTATAGTGCCGGGGAGACCAGAACAGTTGGGCCCCTTGCCCTTGGGAATCTCAGGGAGACCGAATGGCTTCCAGGGCGCGGAGCCAATAATTCCAAGATCTTGGGCCACTACTTATAGTTAGTAGAGTAGGTTTGGTATCAAAGGGTGAACTTACTATCAACACCAACACCTGATAGATGGCTGGCAAGTGATCCAACAGTGATATCCTCCCACTTGAGCGAAAAGATATCATCATCACCAGCCGTCTTGTTCAACTCAGGGAGATACTTTAAAACAGAAGCCTCCAAGTCAATCTTGTCACTGATATGCGCCGCCAAAGCAGTAAACAGCTTTGATCCACTGGCAATTCGAAAGACAGTATCCTCATCAATCTCATCAGAGCCCTCACCAGGGTTCGGAGGTGTAAAGTGATAAGTAAACAGAGGCTCCTCCTCATGAATAGACTTGACGCCAATGGAGAGACCAGAATTGTTAAACTGGGAAGATATTTGGGCATCGAGGCCGGCTTTTAGAGCAGCTGCTGCTTTCTTTACTAGCTGGCTCTCACCTGGGGCTTGAGGAGCTGGGAAGACGGCGCCGAGGGGAGGACATGCTCTGGCGTCGACGAGAGCGAGAGCACAAGCAGCTACGGCTGCGAGTTTTGAAAACGAGGGCATTATTAAGAGAATGGAATATGTGTTGATAGTGAAGGATGAGTGGTGAATACAGACATGATTGATACAGGTAGATGGTCTTGATTATATACACATCATCAAGGTCGCATTACAGCTTGACTTGGGCTCGGATTCCAATACGTAAATCCTCGCAAGCAACTGACAAGCCTCAAACGCTGGAACTATGAAGATCTCACTATATTCAGATATATCGTTTAGCTTCCAATAGAGCTTGGCTTTAATCTCGGACTGCAGAGAGCGATAAAAGGCACAGCCAGAAAAGGAAAGGGTACAGATTTCGAAGGATTTAGTTAGCGGCTGACTGCGCCCTCGCCAGACCTGAATCCGAGCTTTGAGTCCGAGCGGACCAATCACTGATTGGCATCGTGGGCACTTCAACTGGACCATCAGCTGTAAGGCTAGAAGCGAAGGATTATCAACAATATTGACAGCCGTTGACTTTATTTTACTCTATTTTATTCTTTGTTTTATCATCAGCTTAACGTTTTTCGGACTAATGCCAAAAAAAAAAAAAAAAAAAGCCGTCTCTCCTTTTTTAATTGACGGGGAGGAATTCTCTGTATCATATTGACCCATCACTTCCAAAGCTGAACTGACCATTGGAGACGACCTATACAGAAATAGAACAAGCTGGAACTTGCAACAATTCAGAGACAGTATCGGCAAGTTTCATCATGAACCATCAATCTTACCTCTCCATGCTATAACCCTTCATCAAGCTCAGCCTCCGCACTCATTCCCAGCTGCTGCGCCTCGATCCATACCTGCAATCCACTGGCGCCTCTCCAGCAAATAAGCTCCTTCACTGCCCAGGGGCTGTAAGCACCAACAAGATCCAGTAGGGATCGTCTGTGGGGGAAGGATTTAACACTGGGCCCCTACACTTACAGAGGAATAAAATCACCTCCTCACGCTCGCCCACCAGCTCCTCTCATTCAATTAGCTCGGACTCTTGACCTCGGACTCACGATTCTCATCATCTATCAGCTCTAAACATACATACTACCAACAGACATACCTTACTAGCTCATGTATTCGGTCCCGTCTCAATCGCCCTCTAAGCCTTCGGGTCGCAAGGGGAGCAAAAAGGTGCGGACTGGCTGCATCACCTGCAAGTTCGTCTTGAACTGTTCGTTAATCCAGAACTTTACTAATCAGACACAGAATTCGCAAAGTAAAATGTGATGGTAAACACAAAACAACTCTGTATCTCCTACTGCATTGTCTAACAGCCACACAGAGGCCAAGCCTTATTGTCTACGATGTATCAAGACAGGTCGTCAATGCGACGGTTACCGTCCCTCACCATACTCATCCCCAGAGCCCATGGCCCTAAGTCCAACACCAGGCTTTGAATCTCCCCAAGAAACACGCGCGTTCGACCACTACCGCTATCGCACCGCAAAGGTCCTCTCAGGCCCCATCGATGCAAGCTTCTGGGGCGGCGTGGTTCTCAAGATGAGCACCACTGAACCCGCTGTGCGACATGCCATTCTCGCCATCAGCAGCTTACATGAGGCTGTACACTCAAGTAGCAAAAGCATTCGTGAAATTGATACAAGGTTTGCTTTTCGGGAGTACGGAAATGCTATTACATCATTGAGGAATTGGGAACATCGCAGTGAACCTTCGGTTGTGCCGCTGCTTGTCTGCGTGCTGTTCATTTGTGTTGAGTTTCTTATCGATCGCGATACAGCTGCTCAGATGCACATCTGTCAAGGCCGACAAATTCTCTCTACTCTTGGTACTGGACACTCTGCATCCATGGAGATGGTCAAACATGCACTTGTGCCCATCTACGCTCGTCTGAGTCTCTCAAGCTTTCTCTTCGGCAGCCGTCCTGCTCCCATCCCGGCCCATCTGCGAAGCTGGACCGAGATGCCCGCCATGTTCGCCAGTATCGAAGAAGCTCGATGTGCTCTGTATCTCGTTCTCGATGAGGCCTTACAGTTTAGCTCCAAGGCTCGTGGTCCTGCTTTTAACCCAGACGCAGATCCTCAAGAGATTCGAGATCTTCAGAATGAGCAGCAGCGACTTCTTACGCAGGTGAGTCGCTGGCACGCTGCCTTTACTGTCATTACATCGATGAGCCCGCAATCGCCTTCGCTGGAAAATTCGTTGAACATCCTACGCATCTATCACCAGTCGACTCTCATATGGGTTTCCACGGCCTTGGATACGGGTGAGACAAAGTATGATGATTACATGTCCAACTTTGCAAACATCATTACTCTGGCATCTACTGTTATCGGATCAGTTCCATCCAATGCCAAGTTGGAGCCCTTCAGCTTCGAGACGGAGATCATTCCTCCCGTGTACTGGACAGCTATCCGATGTCGCCATCCTCTCCTGCGCCGTGCAGCTCTCAAGCTTCTGACACGAGATCAAATGCGCAATCGCAGGGAAAACCTATGGCACGCACGCGAAACCGCCGTTATTGCCGCACGAAGCATCGAGATGGAAGAATCCGACTTCGACTTCTCTCTTGATCCCGACCTAGCCACGAATCTAATGGCTGCAGCAAGTCCCGGCGTCTTGAGCGAAATGTTCGCCGAAGCAGGCGCTGCGTTTGACCTCTTCACATGCAACCCCAAAGATATCAAAATCGACATCTCCAACCCTCCCAGTTTACCTGCGCCTCCTCCGTCATTCAGCGACCCAACAACTGAAGAGGTTCTCTCTGGCTCGCCCTGCAGCCTGGCTTCAAGTCGATCGTCTCCCACTCCCGCGCCCGAACCTGTATCGCCTATATCAGCCGCGCTTGACGGCATCCAGCACTTTGATGCTGCTACGCTCAAATCAGCCAGTCTCGAGTCGCCTTTTGGTATCCCAGAGGAGCGACGTATCAAGAACGCGATTATTGGACCAGCGGAAGAGGGAGGCGTTTGGGTTACGTTCTTTAAAGACCCTGATCCGGGAGAGACGCAGTGGAAGGTTACCAGAGAGTATCTGAGATGCTGAAGAATTAGCGACTTAAATACGAGTGATGTAGCGATATTGTTGGATATTAGAGTTGGTTGGATTTGCTATGTTGTATGATATACCCATATGTGTTTTGTTTATAAACTTTTATTGCTTTCTTTTTTCTTGTCGATACCCATTGAACAATTCTTATACTTCAGCTAAGTTTTCCAATGGACTACGAAATGGATCATGCTATACATTAATTTCCCCCTCTTCATCATTCGCCTTCGTCATAACCTATTTCCATCAGTAATTTTACATCTGTAAAGACCTTTACTCGGTTCGAAATGGTCCTCTGGTCAATGGCGGGTTGGCAGTGCTATCTCACCAGCCCGTAGTTACCCTACACTAGCAGGATGGTATTAAAGTTCCAATGTTAATCGAGGAAATAATCCACTAATGAATAGATATTATTTAGCTATTGTCTTATAATTAATTACTGTAAGCTTTTGTGGCTTTTAACGGTCTGGCTGGAGTTCTAGAGTTTCTACCTCGAGAACCTTCATGTCAATCAAAGAATGAAGGTAATCCAAATTAGATTTTAAAGAAACTTAAATCACAAAAAGGATCAAGAACAAGGAGTCCAAACGGTTAACGGTCGCAATAAACTTATATCTGATAAATCTTGATTATTTGGGTATCATCATGTACTGTAGTCCTATCCCTCAGCCTCTAGCAGCCTCCTGTCGTGTCGACGAAGCCACCAACTTTCTTCTCTTATTCCTTTCATCCTGCTCAGCCAATACCTTGGCCGTTAGCGAAGCCGCAAACGAGTTGTTGATACCGCTGATTCTGGCATCCTCGCTCTTCTTCTCCTTCGCGCTATTTGTAGCCTTGTCTTCTTCCTTCACATCGTCGCCCTTGCGCTTCTTCTTCTTTTCCGACTTGTCCTTCTTCAAAGTATGCGTAAGACCTTGGCCCTTGAGGTTCTCGATTCTCTTCTCCATTTGCTCGATGTCTGTCTTTGAACTCGCAAGAAGCGTAATAATATTGTCCTGGCTGAACTCGACGCCGCACTCTGGACATGTCTTTTCTTGGATCTCTTTCATCGCCACATCTGCAAAGACGTGTCCGCATGGGATCAAGTACACGGACTTGACAGCAGGGCCCAGCTCCTTCATGGAGATAGGACACACCCACTTGTCGCCATTCTTGGAAACCTTTAGTTTTGCCACATCGCGCAGTGACTTGATTCCCAGGCTTGCAGGTGTGATATCGACGGGTTCATCAGAGGGCATGAGACCTTTGAGTATCGCTTCGTAGTTGTATAGACGGCCGCGCCAGTCGGAGACAAGAGTATCGACGTCGAGGGGTTCGCCACTGAGAGCGCAGTGTGCCCAAGCGTGAGCGAGTGATTCGAGGGCTGTCGCCTTGAGTTCGGAAGTAGTAGGAGCGCGCGCCGCATTCTTGACAAGCTCGCGACGCTTGGGGATGGATCCGCCGTCGTTACCCATGATTGCTGAGTTGGCGGTTGTTACAACAGTCGCGTGATGGCGGTAAGATGTAGATTCGGCAGATGATATCGGCACAGTGATACAAGCCCCAGCGAAAGTGATTAAGAGCACAAAAGGTCGAGATTGGTAGTATTATTGGAGTGCACGTGGATAAAAAAAAGTGATGTAGGAATTCCTAGAGGTTGAGGCGATTCCTAATGTTGGACCAAGGTGTTGCTTATCGATAAGAAGGAGAAGGACCTGGCAAGCTCAAAGTAACCAGACAGTATGATAAATCCCGTACACTGTCTATTATGCCGGCTATTGGATGATGATTTTGGATTTCGCCGCAATTAGCACTGTATGGAGACCTGAGCTGTGCTCCACAGTAGCCCGCCATTTCCTAAACCTCAATCCATCTACACTCCGCCTGACCCAAGCTCATCAACCTTCTTCTTTAACCTCCCCCTCCCCCGGTGCCATGCGCCTCTCTTAATATCCTCCCTCCTCTCGCGGTGCATATTGAAGGCGTTGTTCAACACTGAGGACTTTCCTCAAAGTATTCATATCTTGGAAATTCTTGGTCGCTTTCATAACAAACGACACGTGCAACCAACATCGCGCTTGGGCTTGAAACTCGATTAATTACGTCTCCCCTCCATCCTTGACCTCTCTACCCAGCATCCCCGCCCGTCGTCGAGCACTCGATATTAGGTACATGCGACTTTGATAGAACATATTCCAGTGCCGCGACGGCATCATGGCGCAGGCACAGCAGGTCGCCTTGGAGCGACTGGAGCACATCTCCCGTGGTCTTCGGTCAAGGTCGGTTCCACGATGTGACGATTGGGGAGGCAACGGACCTAATATTTTCCCAGAACCAGCGACGATTTGCGAAAACGATCCGCCGTACAGCTCCGCGAGCTCGTGGTTCTCTGTCACCGAGACCTTAGCCCCGACCAGTTCCAGGCCTTCTATAACTCTGTCAATCACAAGATTACGCAGCTCATAACACATGGCAGCGATTCATCCGAGCGGCTGGGAGGCATCTACGCCCTTGATGCGCTCATCGACTTCGAAGGCGTCGACGTCGGCGTCAAATACCCGCGTTTCACCCAGAATCTGAAGACGATTCTTCGCGGTAAGGACATCAACCCTATGCAGCCGGCGGCGATCGCGCTTGGAAAGCTATGTCGACCTGGCGGATCCATGATATCGGAAGTGGTGGACTCGGAGGTCAATACGGCACTCGAGTGGCTCCAGAACGACCGCGTGGAAGAGCGAAGATATAGCGCTGTCCTCGTCTTGCGCGAATTGGCCCGCAGCGCCCCGACCCTTATGTATCAATATATTCCGACAATCTTCGACTGGATCTGGATTGGACTCCGAGACTCGCGACAGCTTATTCGAGCGACGTCGGCGGAAACAGTTAGCGCCTGTTTCCGAATCCTTCGCGAACGAGATCAGGAGATGAAGCAGCTCTGGATGAGCAAGATTTACAACGAGTCGAAGCAGGGCCTCAAGGTCAACACTGTCGAATCCATCCACGGCTCATTACTCGTTTTGAAGGAGCTGCTCGAACAGGGAGCTATGTACATGCAGGAGCATTATCAGCAGGCATGCGAGATTGTCTTCAAGCATAAAGACCACAGAGACCCGACTATCCGAAAGACCGTTGTTCTTCTGATCCCCGATCTGGCCAGCTACTCTCCGGCTGACTTTGCGCACGCCTGGCTGCACAAGTTCATGGTGTATCTGTCCGGTATGTTGAAGAAGGATAAGGAACGAAACGATGCTTTTCTCGCAATTGGTAACATTGCCAATTCGGTCAAGAGCGCCATTGCTCCGTACCTCGACGGGGTCTTGATTTACGTGCGCGAAGGTCTTAGTCTTCAGTCTCGCAAGAGGGGCTCAGTCGACCCAGTCTTTGACTGTATCAGTCGCCTTGCTGTGGCTGTTGGTCAGACATTGAGCAAATACATGGAAGCGCTGCTGGATCCCATATTCGCATGCGACCTTACCCCCAAACTCACCCAAGCCCTCGTCGATATGGCCTTCTACATCCCTCCGGTCAAGCCAATAATCCAAGAGAGACTACTCGACATGCTCAGTGTAGTACTCTGTGGTGAACCTTTCAAGCCTCTTGGCGCACCCCAACCAAATACCCTCAGTTCTGTCCCTATTATCCCCAAAGACGCAAAGGACCCTCAGGCTTATGAGCACCGGAGGGCTGAGGTCAAGCTGGCACTTAACACACTCGGCAGCTTCGATTTCTCAGGACATGTTCTGAACGAGTTCGTCCGCGATGTCGCAATCAAATACGTCGAAGATGAAGATCCCGAAATCCGTGAAGCAGCAGCCTTGACATGCTGCCAATTATACGTCCGCGATCCGATCGTCAACCAGACTAGTTATCACGCGCTCCAGGTCGTTGGTGATGTTATAGAAAAACTCCTTACCGTCGGAGTGTCAGACCCTGAACCGAATATCAGACGGACAGTTCTGGCGGCTCTCGATGAACGATTTGATAGGCACCTGGCCAAGGCTGAGAACATTCGCATTCTCTTCTTTGCGCTGAACGACGAAGTCTTCTCTATCAGAGAAGTCGCCATTTCTATTATTGGCCGTCTAGCAAGGTACAACCCAGCATATGTTATCCCTTCACTCCGAAAAACACTCATTCAGATGCTCACCGAACTCGAGTTCTCCGATGTTGCTCGTAATAAGGAGGAGAGTGCGAAGCTGTTGAGTCTCCTGGTTCAGAATGCGCAATCTCTTATCAAACCATATGTTGAACCCATGATCTCAGTTCTTCTCCCCAAAGCGAAGGACAACAACCCTTCAGTTGCTGCCACCATCCTCAAAGCAATTGGTGAGCTTGCTACTGTTGGCGGTGAAGATATGATGTCGTACAAGGACCGACTGATGCCGCTCATTCTCGATGCGCTACAGGACCAGAGCTCCAACGCAAAGAGAGAGGCTGCTCTGCACGCCTTGGGACAACTTGCGAGCAACTCGGGATACGTTATTCAACCGTATATCGAATATCCGCAGCTTCTCGAAATTTTACAAAGTATTATCAGAACCGAAGGACAACGAGTGCCCTTGCGACAGGAGACCATTAAATTGATGGGTATTCTGGGTGCGCTCGACCCTTATAAACACCAGGTAAGCCTCGCCCATATCAAGAACTATTCAATTATTAACACCCTCAGGCTGAAGAACGAACTCCCGATTCGCGACGCGGCGAAGCCAACCAAATGACAGACATTTCCCTCATGATGACTGGATTGACACCCTCCAGCAAGGAGTACTTCCCGACTGTAGTCATTAACGCCCTCCTCCAGATCTTGAAGGACTCTTCCCTGGTCCAGTACCACGCGGCTGTGATTGAAGCGATTATGAACATCTTCCGCACCCTGGGATTGGAGTGTGTTTCGTTCCTTGATAGGATCATACCGGCATTCCTACAGGTGATACGATCAGCCACCTCCACAAGACTCGAGTCTTACTTCAACCAACTGGCCACTCTCGTCAGCATTGTTCGGCAACATATAAGAAATTACCTACCGTCCATCGTCGAGATCCTTCAAGAATATTGGCACACCTCGCCATCGCTGCAGACCACTATTCTGTCTCTTGTCGAGGCCATTTCGAGATCACTTGAGGGTGAATTCAAGATTTACCTGGCTGGCCTGCTACCGTTGATGCTCGGTGTGCTGGATAAGGATACCTCCGCCAAGCGCACGCCATCTGAGAGGGTGATGCATGCTTTTTTGGTGTTTGGTGCTAGCGCTGAAGAATACATGCATCTCATTATTCCTGTCATCGTCCGCACGTTCGAGAAGCAGGGCCAGCCTGCCTTTATCAGGAAGCAAGCTATCGATACGATTGGAAAGATCTCTCGTCAAGTGAACCTTAACGACTACGCCGCCAAGATTATTCACCCCCTTACTCGTGTTTTAGACATGGGCGAGGCTCAGCTCCGCACTGCTGCTCTAGATACGCTCTGCGCGCTCATCCAACAGCTGGGCAAAGACTATCTGCACTTCATGGGAACTGTCAACAAGACAATCAATCTGCACCAGATCCAGCACCAGAATTACGAGCTGCTCGTGAGCAAACTTCAGAAGGGCGAGGTTCTACCGCAGGACCTGAGCTCTGCTGCTGGCTTTAACGATGGTGGTGACGAACCTGCGTTTGCGGATCAAGGCACCAAGAAGCTGGAGATGAATGCCATTCACTTGAAGGCTGCCTGGGACACGAAGGGTAAATCAACAAAGGAAGATTGGCAAGAGTGGCTGCGACGCTTCAGTACAACACTGCTTACCGAATCACCAAACCATGCCCTCCGAGCTTGCGCCAGTCTCGCAAGCGTGTATCTGCCTCTGGCTCGGGAGCTCTTCAACTCGGCGTTCGTCTCATGCTGGAGTGAGCTATATGAACAGTTCCAAGACGAGCTCATCCAGAACATTGAGAGTGCTATCAAATCCGAGAACGTTCCGCCCGATCTGCTTGGCCTCCTACTCAATCTCGCCGAGTTTATGGAGCATGACGATAAGGCTTTGCCGATCGACATTCGAGTTCTCGGTAGGGAGGCTGCTCGCTGTCACGCGTATGCAAAGGCCTTGCACTACAAGGAACTGGAGTTCCTTCAAGACCAGAGCAGTGGTGCAGTCGAGGCTCTGATCGTTATTAACAATCAGCTCCAACAGTCCGATGCTGCCATTGGTATTCTCCGCAAAGCTCAATTGTATAAGGAAGGCATACAGCTGCGAGAAACTTGGTTCGAGAAGTTGGAGCGTTGGGAAGAGGCGCTTGCGTTTTACAACAAGCGTGAGGAGGAGGTGCCTGAAGACCAGCCTATCCCTGTTGAGATTGTCATGGGTAAGATGCGTTGTCTGCACGCCTTGGGAGAATGGGAATCCCTGGCTTCCTTGACTGGTAGCACCTGGGCCAATTCTACCCCCGAAGTGCAAAGGATGATCGCGCCTCTTGCGACAGCCGCTGCATGGGGTCTCAACAAGTGGGATTCTATGGACAACTATCTCTCATCGCTCAAGAGGTACTCGCCCGATCGTTCATTCTTCGGTGCGATCCTGGCACTCCATCGCAACCAGTTCCGTGAAGCAATTGCCTGCGTTCAGCAAGCTCGTGAAGGTCTGGACACTGAGTTGAGTGCGTTGGTCAGCGAGTCGTACAACCGGGCATACCAGGTGGTTGTTCGAGTCCAGATGCTTGCTGAGCTTGAGGAGCTCATCGTCTACAAGCAATGCGACGAGAAGAAGCAGGCCATCATGAGACGAACATGGGAGACTCGACTGAAGGGTTGTCAGAGAAACGTCGAGGTTTGGCAGCGCATGCTTAGGTTACGTGCCATAGTGATCGCGCCGACCGAGAACATGCACATGTGGATCAAGTTTGCCAACCTCTGCCGCAAGTCTGGGCGAATGGGACTGGCTGAGAAGTCACTGAAGCAGCTCATCGGATCCGATGCTCCATTGGAATCCATGATACCCTACTGGCACGAACAACGACAGCCAGGACCTGGCCCGAGGAGCGCGCCCGCAGCACAGGTCATCTACGCTGTGCTCAAGTACCAGTGGGAGCTTGGCCAGCAGCTTGGACAGCAGCCTGTTTCTAAGAAGACAGCCATCCCCGAGAGAACTCTTTACTGTCTGCGCAAGTTCACTAATGATGCTGCGCACCGCTTAGAGGTCGCTAAAGCCCACCTGAATGCTCAAGCCGGCAGCGAAGTCAACATCACAGGCGACTATGGTTTCCAGAACCCGGTGGACCCTGCTCTCATGAGCCCACAGACACAGCGAGCGTTGTATGACCAAACGGTCCTGTTGGCCAAGTGCTACTTGAGACAGGGTGAGTGGCTGATTGCACTCAACAAAGATGACTGGCAATACACTCAGGTCCAGGACATCCTCAACTCGTACAATCAAGCGACAAAGTACAACCCGCGCTGGTACAAGGCTTGGCATGCCTGGGCGCTGGCCAACTTTGAGATTGTGCAGACGCTCACTGCTGGAAATGAAGGACACATGTCAAAGACGGACCACACGATGGTGATTGAATATGTTGTTCCCGCGGTCAAGGGCTTCTTCAAGTCCATCGCACTCTCTCAAGGCAGCTCGCTGCAGGACACGCTTCGACTGCTGACACTCTGGTTTACGCACGGAGGTAGCGCGGATGTCAACGCAGCTGTAACAGAAGGCTTTGCTAATGTCAGCGTCGACACCTGGCTCGAGGTCATCCCTCAACTGATTGCGCGAATCAACCAGCCTAACAAGCGAGTTCAGCAGTCAGTGCATAATCTTCTTGCTGATGTTGGACGAGCTCATCCTCAGGCTCTGGTCTATCCTCTGACTGTCGCTATGAAATCTTGGCAGAACACACGCCGATCCCGCTCTGCTGCCCAGATCATGGACAGCATGAGACAACATAGCGCAAACCTGGTTGCCCAGGCTGATACCGTCAGCCATGAGCTGATTCGTGTGGCTGTCCTGTGGCACGAGCTCTGGCACGAAGGACTGGAAGAGGCGTCGCGCTTGTACTTTGGTGATCACAATATCGAGGGCATGTTCGCAACGCTTGAGCCTCTGCACGAACTTCTGGAGCGCGGCCCCGAGACTCTTCGTGAGATTTCTTTCGCCCAGGCTTTCGGACGAGACCTCAAGGAGGCACAAGATTGGTGCCGACAGTACGAGACTAGCCAAGACGTCAATGATCTGAACCAGGCGTGGGATCTGTATTATCAGGTATTCCGCAGAATAAGTAGGCAGCTACCTCAGGTTACCACCCTGGAGTTGACGTACTGCTCGCCCAAACTGCTCAACGCCAAGAACCTGGACCTGGCAGTTCCTGGAACATACAAGAGCGGACAGCCCATCGTGAGGATAGTATCCTTTGACACGACGTTTAGTGTTATCAACTCTAAGCAGCGCCCACGAAAGCTCAACGTCAACGGCAGCGATGGCAAGTCATTTGCCTTTTTGCTCAAGGGCCACGAGGATATTCGTCAGGACGAACGAGTTATGCAGCTGTTCGGCCTCTGTAATACCCTCCTGGCGCACGACTCAGAATGCTTCAAGCGCCATCTCAACATCCAGCGCTATCCTGCAATCCCTCTGTCGCAGAATAGCGGTCTGCTCGGGTGGGTTCCCAACAGCGACACCCTGCACGTTCTGATTAGGGAGTATCGTGAGAGTCGCAAGATCCTGCTCAACATTGAACATCGCATCATGCTTCAGATGGCGCCCGACTACGACAACCTCACCTTGATGCAGAAAGTCGAGGTGTTTGGTTATGCGTTGGACAACACCACGGGTCAAGACCTGTACCGCGTGCTGTGGCTCAAGTCCAAGTCTTCTGAGGCCTGGCTTGAGAGACGAACAAACTACACGCGCTCTCTTGGTGTCATGTCCATGGTGGGCTACATCCTCGGACTGGGTGATCGCCATCCTTCGAACCTGATGCTCGACCGCGTCACCGGAAAGATCATCCACATCGATTTCGGTGATTGTTTCGAGGTGGCAATGAAGCGAGAAAAGTACCCAGAAAGGGTTCCTTTCCGTTTGACTCGCATGTTAACCTATGCTATGGAAGTTAGCAACATTGAGGGTAGCTTTAGAATCACATGCGAGAACGTCATGAGAGTCCTAAGAGACAACAAGGAAAGCGTCATGGCTGTTCTTGAAGCCGTAAGTTATCTCTCCAAGTTGATGTGTCTCAGTACTAACAGAAGCAGTTCATCCATGATCCTCTTCTTACTTGGCGACTCACAAACGCCGCCTCACCAACAGGTCCCAACTTCCGCTCTGATAGAGACACAGCGATGCCTGTTCCGGGCGGTGTACGCGCCCGTCGCCAGTCTATCCTCGACAGCGACGTGGCACCCTCAGAACTTCTCAACGCACCCGAGCCATCCATCCAAAGCCGTGCTCGCGCGCGAACAAACAGCTCAGCCGCACCAGACGGGCCTGTGGTTAACGGCGCACCCGAGGTCGAGAGCCAGAACGCGCGGGCCGTGGAGGTTCTGGACCGCGTGCAGCAGAAGCTTACGGGTCGTGACTTTAAGAACAATGAGGAGCTGGACGTGATTAACCAGGTCAACAAGTTGATTATGGAGGCAACTAAGCTGGAGAATCTATGCCAGCACTACATAGGATGGTGCAGCTTTTGGTAGATCCGAAGCTACTAAGGGGGGAGGGAGGTTAAATTGAGATGAAAGCGTTTGTGATGTTTGTCATGCCATGCCATGCTATATACTATCTTTTGCCGGGAGTTGAGGGGTTGGGTTGGGGGTGGGTAGGTAATGTTATATCAGGAACTTCTTGGACGTGCAGCATATTTGTTCATGTAGTAGATGTACGAGTATAGAGCGACTGAAGGGATGGATCATCATCATGTTGTCATTGTTGTTGTTGCGAATAGGCGTTGTATTCTAGCTAATCAAACTTGTTCCAAGATATCAACCATCCTTGACTTGCTTGTACTTATAGCTCATCCCTCTCTCTGGGCTTCTTGGGCTGACTTCCAACATCCCATCTCGAAAAGTCACAAGCCGCGGGTGTGCCAATCTCCATTCTGTAGACGCACTTCTCACTCTCACTGACCCTCCACAGCTCCTCCGTCTCGGCACATCCCAGCCAAACATCCGTTCTTCTCTGAGGACCATTCCAGCACTGCTGACCGTCTTCATATCGCAACACCATCCTCTCACCCTTTCCGAGACTCTTGCCATCGATTCTCTCCTCCTCATCCGCCATCTCGCGATCGATGCGCTTAAAGTTACCCATGTTGCTCTGTCCGTGGCCCTTCTTTGACTTTTGCTTGGTGTTGTCCATCCAGCATTGTTCGTACGTGTACTCTCCGGCCTCGAGACTGACGCACTTGCCCTTGAGGGCGCGGAAGATATCATCCGGGCCGTAGTCTGTGTCGAGATCGGCTTGTTCGACGCCGAGAGTGGACTTCTTGTCGGAGAGGTCGCGGTTCGCAGCGTCGACGGCTTCGCGGGCGGCGCGGACGAGGGTGGATTCTTTGCCGGGGGATGAGTTGTCGGCGAGAAGACCGTTGGTGATGGCCCAGACTCGGAGGCTGTCAAGAGAGCTGTGGACAAAGTCGCGGACAGGGGGTGGGAGGTAGGCCTCGAAGTTGTAGACTGAGTTGTTAGTAGAGTATCATTATCATGTTTGACTGATCAACTTACTGATATCAGTATCGCTTGCCTCGCCCTCCTCAAACTCGGCCCAATTCACACCATTGTTCTCCCCATCTTCTTTCAAAACACTCAGGATATCTTCATCAGAAACAGTCTTCTCCCCAGTATTCTCTATCTGGCGAGCACCGTAATCCTCAAAAGATCGAATCGCCGCCTTGACACCCTCATCATTAAAGTTGGGGTTATAATCAGCCCTGAACTTTGTCAAAAGCTCCTCGAGCTCTTGGACTCGCTCCTTGAGGGCATCGCGCTGGTTGACCACATTGTCCAGAGTGTCACGAAGCTCCTTGACGCGTGTCTTTGCTAGACCGACAAGAACACCAAGCTTACCGCCGCCACCACCCTCTCGAACAACTTTGCCCTTATCTTGTTGCTCAGCCTCGCGGTGTTTCTGGGCAAGCTCTTCTTTCTTGATCTCAAGAGCAGCAATCTCCTTCTTCAGGTCCGCAACCTTATTCTCGACCTTTTGTTTCAGATCCTTTGACTCTTGAACCATGGCGCCTCGCTTCTTGGCTGCTTGTTGCATGTTCTTTCTCTTCTCGTCTTCTAGTCTCTTGTACTCTTTTCCGATCTCGGCACACTTGTTTTCACACTTGACACCGCCAACACCAGAGTACTCCTCGGAGCCATCACAGCAGAGCTCGTAGTCACACACGCCGTCGTTGACGTAGAGGAAGGGAACATACATCCCAATGTGTCCCTTGTTGGCACACCAGAAGCCAGGGAGTGCATTGGTCGTGTTGGTCGTGCCTGTGATGGAACCGGCGAGAGGTTGCTCGGGAGATAGAGGGTCGAGATTGGCACAGGCGGCGGTGCCAGGTTCGTCTGAGCCATCGGGGCAATCGCAGGTATTATCGTTGACTTGTTTGAGGCTCAGCTTGATAGCTGCATTGGTGATGCAGGAGAATTCGTCGCCCTGGTAGTGAGAAACAACTAGACAGGACAGTTGTTAGCTTGGTGATAGCTTCATGAGCACACTGTCACTCACATTCAGGACCAACGCCTCGAGGCACGCCGCCTGCAGCTGCCAGGGTAAAGGCGTATATAGCGCTGAGCAGCGCCACAGAATTGGGATGTTGCATTGTTGGTGTCTGTGATGAATGTCCAAGTACCTATCCCCGAGCTGGAGTTGGAGTTGAAGTTCAAAGTCTAAGGCCAGGTCAGCAGCTACAGGGACCATTCCAGAGGTGGAGCTCCACTGAGATAAACTCGAGCAAGCCCCTACAAGCTCCCGCGGCCCCTGGACGGTAAATGTTCGGACGCCCGATCAGACGCGGAATTTGAGCCGCGGGGGAAGAGCACTAAAGGTGGGGGAGGAGAAAGAAAAAAAGAGAAACCCCTCCAAAACACCAAGAAAAGTGTGACTACGCATCATCACCACCACATCAGCACTGTAACCAAAACTATCATGGCTCCCAACGATGAAGAGTCTCGCACATCTCTCGCGACACTCATAACAACCACTTCAACTCTCCTAGAACAACTCCAATCCATCCTTGTCGAGATCCAACGAAACCCATCATCTCCCACTTCCTCCCCCGAAACCAAAGACATCGATGCCCTCGCTCTCGCCCGTGACACCTCCTCCCTCATCCGCGCCCACGGCACCAAAATCTCGCTCCTCCTTATAAACGAACCCTTCACGCCCAGCGCCATCACCACCGTCATCCGCGAGCTCGTAAAGGGCCCCATTCCCGGCCTCGCCACCGCCGCACAAGCATGCGAGACCAAATCCTACACCTCGGTCGTGAGAAAAGAACTCGCCTACCGTGCTCAAAAGGTTCTCGCTGAGTTGTCAAATCTCTTGAGCCGAGTCCCCAAGGATGGCAAGGTTTTGTCCGGTGGGGGCAGGGATGGCGGGAAGGGCAGTCTTGCTTTAACGGGTATGCTGTGGTCTGCATGTGACGAGGTCGTTGCGCTGGCGAATATGGGCGTTGGGGGGTTCTTTGTGAAGAAGGCCGAGGAGTGGAGGGATACGCTCAAGGATGTCATGGAAGAGTTGAAGGAGTGGGGAGAAGAGGAGGATGGCGAGGATGAAGACGATGTGGATGATTTGGCCGATCAACTAAACGACACATCCCTCTCTGAGCAAGAAATACTCGACGACTTCATGAATTCCTCATCCGCCATCCCCAAATCCGATCCCGACAAGATCCGACCCCGTCTCGATTCCACACTCAAGCGTCTACGCATGATCGTTCTTCTATACCAAGCCATTTCTAAGCGGCGCTTCAAGAAGCTTCCCAAAGATACAACCAAGGGAGACATGCCATCCAAGCTAGACAGCACAGCGACTGTTCTCGACGCGTTACCGGACAAGTTTGGAGATTTGGCGGGTGCCTTCTATGATTTGGATGCTGAAGAGATTGATCGACTCATGGACGATTGTTTCCAAAGTGCCGTAGGTGTTAGTGAGATTCTCAAGCTAGGATGGGAGGGCGAGAGTGATGAGTTTAGTGAGTGGATGGAGAAGTTCAAGGTTGAGGTCAAAAAGACATAGACAGATCGTGACAAGAATAATAAATAGACTTGGGCATCAGTCAAGACATTAAACAATTAGAAGCATTCTAATAATCCTCATCCCAGCATAAGTATTATGCCCGCTATCTGCACATGCTGCTACATGTAACGCTGCCTTATACAAAGTATATTCATCACCCAACCCAACGCTTCTCGCTTCATCGTACCTTCAAGGCCTGTGTACACCAAACTCCCTCTCTTCCCTAGCAAAACTCCCCGTCTAAACGTCTCTCTGTGCTGTGGCAGGCCCCGCCACCGTTGTAACTTGAGAATGTCCGAGCTGCTTATCCTCGTGTTCTGTATCCTCCACCGGTGCTGGGGTTTCTGGTGTAATCATGACAGCGGGCGGAGCGAGATGATTGGGTACGACTTCTGTCTTAGCAGGTTCACCCTCAACATGTTCTGCCTCTGCGTCCTCCTTCTCATCCTCCTTCACTTGTGAGAGTGGTCGAGCGTATGTGTCGGCAGACTCTCCCTCGTCTTGGCGCATCGAACCGCTCTCGAGATCGGCACCAATTATCTGGGCCAGACTACTAAAGTTGAACATAGGCTCAGACCCGGCACTTCCAGCGTCACGTTCTCCGTCGTCACTGTAGGCACCCAGGCTCAGTCCGCTAGACCGAGGTCCTCCATCTGCGCCTAGATAGTCGGGCCCCGTGTACGTGCCAATGGGACTATCGTTGACAGAAGAACCCACTGAAGAAGCATTGCTCATCTGCCTCAAATGTGACCCTCCACGTGGAGGGCCAGATGGTAGTGGCAGAGAACTCGATGATGAAGCCGGTCCGGCCTGTGTCTCTGGTGTGCTTCGATCAACTTCCTTGCCTTTTCCGCCAACGTTTTCGTCCTTCGGCTTTGTTTCTGCGGGTGATTCCGGGGCACTCGACGCTTGTGAAGCTCTCGACATGGTGGCTTCCACTCGCAGGTTGCTGGCAGTACTATTGCCACGCCGACGGCCCAATCCCAGAGACAAACTGCTGGCGCTCGCACCGCTTGCACTTCCACTATATGGGTGCCCGCCCTTCTTGGCTGCCTTGCGCTCCTCCTTCTCCCGTCTCTTGGTTTCCTTTTTTATAGCCTTTTCCTCTTTACGTTTGCGCTCTTCTTCCGAGGCTAGCGAAAGACGAACGGCTTCCATAAACATCATCTCTTCCAGTTCGTCCATGCGACTCCTGCGTGATGTACCATTCCGTGAAGATCCTCTAGCTCCAGGTTCCGGTCCCTCGCCTGCGTCGTCCTGTGCACCATCCTGAGTTTGGAACAGTCCACTGGCGGGACTAGCGTTTGAATCGTTGTTACCAGTATTTCTCCGGCCAAAACGACCAGGTCTAAGGATCGATCTTTGTTCGTTGCCTCCCATAAGGAATGCAGCCGTATGAAGGGCTGTCGCAGCCGCGGCTCTCCGGGCTTGGTGGTTCCTCGCTGATGCAAGTTTTGACGCCCAATCAGGACGCACGCGATCTGTGGTAATAACATTTGGCGCGTTCGCAGACAAACTATGTCCACGTCGACGGCCGGGTGTGGGTGGGGTCTGAAGTGTGCTGCTTAGCGAAGCCTGTGAAGACATGGCCGTGGTCTGTGATGGGTTGCTGTTGCCTGAATATGCTAGACCTCGTCGGAACGGAGGAGGTTCGTAGGTTACGCCGAATTCGGGCTGTTGGCAGTATGGGCATGACGACGGTTCCGAGATGAGCATCTCGGGCGGATCATCAGGAGTAAGTCCCTCGTTAGGGTCTCGAGCTTCGCCGTTAGGATGATGCTCGGGAAGATGGGGGTCGGCACGCTTGATCTGGACGAAGCATTCACTGCAGATGGGCTGGTCGCAACATCTGGTGTGGTTCAAGTAAGGTGGGTATGTCAGGAAGCAGATGGGACACTCATCAGCGTTCTTGTACAAGAAAACCTCAAGAGGTTGACCGTTGACGAAAGGGTCGTGAGCCAGAGGTATTTCCTTGGGAGTCAAATCGGTCGACGAGGCATTTCGAGAGCCTCCACTGAGGGCCGCTGCAAGAGCTTTTGCCCGGGGCTTGAAGGGCGATTTGCTCTGACCGGTTGTGCAAGAACCCGTGTTTGATCCACTGACATCCGATGCGGTAGAAAGTGTCCTAGGTCCCATAGGTACCGTCAAATTCTGGAGGTTCTGGCTCGAAGAAGCTGGGTTCTCTGCAGGGAGAGGTTGCGGGATAAGCGCTGGATCGGGAGGCGCATCGGCGGGAGGGATAGGAAGATCGCGGGCTGCTGCGACCAGTTGATGCTCGGTCCAGCTGGAAGACCAGTCATTCAAGCCTCGCCAGAAAGGCGCAAGCTTTCTTTCGATCTATATGTTGTCAGCTTACAAAAACGTGCAACAGAAACAGGACAACGTACCTGGAGCTGTCTCACGACAGGCTTGCTAAAGTCCTCGGTACCTGTATAGGTGCCCAATGTTACCAGAAAGCCTCCATCAACATGTTCTTCGCGCATGCTCCTCTCACGTTCCTTCGCTCGAGCCACGCGCTCTCTTTCTAATCTCCTGGCCTCGCGCTCCTGCTTAGTCTCGCGACGCTCAAAGGGGGCATCTTGCTGGTCACGGTTGCGGGATGAACTCGGGCCAATACCAAAAATGTTGATTTCGGCCCTGCTCAATCGGCGGCTCGATCTTGTGTTGGCTTCTCGTAAATGCTCGCGTACTGAAGGATCGCCGGGACCGGAATATCGACCAGAGGAATCGCCTTCTGGGCGGGACTCTTTTGTACTTGAATTACCCATGGTGAGTTGTGGAAGACGGCAGCAGCTGGGTGATGTGGCGCTATCGCGCACTTGGGCTGGCTGGTCTTATCTGGCGTGGATGGTGTAGAGCAGGGAGGGTCGAGCGGAGTTGTCGAGGTCGGAAGTGAAAATAGAGAGCAATGAATCAAGATTGATGGTGAAGGTGAGGTTTCGTAAGATTATGATTTGTTGAGCTGAGCAATATCGAGTCGACTCGAGTCGAGACAAGATAAGACAAGGAGCTTGTCTCGATAGCAACGTTACCGGATGTCCCGCGATCAATGAATGGATGATGGGGGAGGGGCGTCAGACGACGGGGGTCACCACAGAGGGCATCTCGCTTGGACGGAACGTATCGTGTATGGATGGAGAAGGTGCTGGTGGTGGTATTGGTATTTGAATTCGTATTGGCGCTTGGGGTGATTACTGAGAGTGCCAGCAAAGAGAATGATGATGATGATAATGGAGTGGAGCGATAACGGACGTTGTTGGTTGTTGATGGAATGGATGGAATGGAGGTAGCCCGAGGTTGGGGTTGGGGAGGATGGATGGACTGTACAGCACCTGCAACTGTACTGTAGCTTTACTGTTTGTAGGTGCTAACGAGAGCCGGGCTAGAACAGTTCAAGGCCCCTGCCCGCTGTGTTGGCCGACACTTCACTCCTCTGGATTAGCTTTAGCTGCGATCGGACGCTGGAGGAGCCCACGAGCCAGGCGGGCGGGTAAATGCTGAAAAGGTAGTAGATAGCGGGGTAGCGTGAGGTTATCGTCTATTTACGACAAACAAAAATGAATGATGCAGACGATAAAATGGTTGGTGTTGATGTTGATTGATGATGATGATTTGTTATACCGAGTTGAGTTGAGTTGAGTTGTCTTGCTCCTCACTTGATTGATGACTGAGGAATCAATCCATCCATCCATGCTCCTTCTCTCGCCTACAATTGACTGACCCAACCCAACCCAACCTGGGCTGAGCTGTCCACGTCAAGGAAGCTCAAGCATATACAAGCGTCGTAAGCCATGGCAAGCTATTATTTTGGTGCCAAACCTTGACGTGGAACATGTCATCACGATACTCACGCCAACCACAGACTCAATCTTGCCAGATTACGCATCAGCTCTTGCAGGGGCTCTCATTTCAGCTCAATGCATCACCAATGTTTACTTTACCCGATGTTGTCTGCATTTATTTTTGCTTTTTTTGTTTGTTTGTTTCGAGATCTCTAGGTTACATACAAGTCAGATCTGCATAAACGCGCTCGCATCCATCCAATCCATTAACGTCATGAACCGTCACTCAAACAATGTGACAAGACATGGATCCTTGAACCCAGGCAGATCATCCATAAAAAATCAAGAAAAAAACTTAAATCTTGCTTGTTTCAGATCTCCCTCTCGCTGAAACGTCCACACATGAACAAACACTCGGTCTGCTGTAGATAATTCTATGCATGTCCATTCGTGATGGAAATGGTCTGACTGTCCGAACGATCCGGTTGGTATACAACACTGCGCGTCGTGTTCGGATCTTTACAGTTGTATTCTAATTTGCGTCTATTTTGTTTCAAATGGTAGTATGTTGTCATACAATATGGAAGTCTACTTTAACGTGCTGATTGTACTAATGTAAAGTTACCTTATGGCTTGCTGTAGTGTATCTCAACCATGTCTATCTCTAATTCCATGCCACCATCACACGCCTCATAAACACATCGTCATCTCATCATCAAAGACAACATCATCTTAATTATTTAACCAGCACCTCTACCTCGTCGGTGCCCAAGCCTGCAACCAATCCCTCATCCTCTCCAAACTCCCCTTCTCAGCCTCCGCCGCAGCAATACACCACTCAACATCCCAAACGCCCTCCGCCTCCATCATCTCTGCCAACTTCCGACCCCTCTGACTCCCCTCATCTGTACAAAACCACAGCGATGCCTCCATATTCGTAATATCGGCGAGCAGCGGCTTCACCAGGGGAAGAACATCACGAGCGCTTGAGGGTTTGGGCTCAAGATCTGCATTGACGCGCCCTGTCTTGCACCATGGATTTCCACAGTGGGGTTTTCCACAACCAGTCATGAGTTGACCAAGATATCGCCTCTCGATGCGCCGTTTGAGGGCTTTGCCTTCGGGGTCGTGCATGCTTACGTATAACGGGCCGAAGCAGATGGAGCAGAGACCGATGTCGTTTGAGCCCTGTTCGCTGGAAGCTGTTTGGCGGACTTGGCCTCTTGATCCAACACCAAACATTGTTCTTCCACAATTGGCGTTACGGCAAATCGGAGGCTTGAGGCGAGACACCTTGTCGAGTTCATGGTGCTTGAGGTGTGTTTCCATGTCTTTCAGGCGAACAATCTTATCGCAGAGATGACATTCTGTCGTGCGTGTTCCGTCCGCAAGCTCATGCGCCGTCAATCCGGATAGAACTACCTCTGGGCTGGGGTTGAAAGGGTCGCCTTCTTGGGGTACCTCGAGGTGACAGAACCGACAGAGGATCAGCTTTCCGGGACATACGCTCGTCTGATGTCTTGCTAAGTCGGCCAGCGAATTCGTCGAGAACTCGCAACTAGGACATTGTCGGTCCGTGTGAAATATGTCATCATGCTTCGCCTTGCTTTGTGTCGAGTTGCCAAAAGCATTGTCTTTCTCACAATGCCAATGCGCGTCCCATTCCGGAGACCCCTTCTTGAACACGGATTTGCAGTCGGGGCATACGATGTTATTCCTCCGACAAAAGTTTTCGTGTAGGACCATTGTCCGCTTGGGAATGAATTGTAAACAGTTGCCACACTGCTCCTCATCGGGGGAGTGCTCTTGGTCTTTGGCCCCGTTTGATAGCCCGTTGGATTCCTCCTTGGGCAAGTCGACTTTCGCTCGTAATGAGTACTGAAATGCCTTTGCAGACCCCTCCACGGCATCTGGTTGTTTGTATCCATGCACCGATATCGCGATCTGTTCCGCCCCCTCCAGCTCGACATTTGTAGGACTTATCACAATCCTCTTCACCCCGTTAACAGTCGGTGAGAAGTCACTAAAGACATGAACACTCTCTCGTGGAAGTGCCCGTTGCCGAGAAGATTTTGGTGTAACGAATAGATCGAGCGCATCTTCATCTTCACTTGTACTTAGCTCAATAGCAAGAGGTTGTGACTTGTTCCATGACGGAAGCACATAGTCAACGTATTCACCCTCGAGGACTTGACCCTCTACGGCCTTCCAGATATCAATTTCTCCGCCCGTAGAGCTTCCATTCGTAGATCCTCGTTGAGCAGTCATGATTCGTCTTAATGTTTCTCGCGCTTGCTCCTCATCCAGTGCTTCGATATCGACCTCGAGATCCGTGTCCACAACGCAGATACCATCGCCTTCGGGAGCAACCTTGTCCACGAGCAGCTTAAACTCCTCACCTCGTGCGCCCTTGACCGCCAGCATTGAACCTTTGCTAAGCGTTGTGAAGTTTTCTCGCAATTGTCGTTCGAGGAGCGGCTTCCAGTCGTCGGGGTTGTAGCCTGCCTCCAAAGGTCTGAGCCGTACATATGTGCCTTTAGGAAGTTGTCGCGCCTCAACCTTGATATGAATGCTATCGACATCCATGTGTTCGCTTTCTGTCTCCGCTGGGTCTTGTTCTAAGTCGATCGTCTCCCTCGGGGATACGCATTCATCCTCCTGAATGCCCAAGGCTTCTGTTAGCCATGGGCTCAACCCCAAGGTCCCCTCGGACGCGGAGAACTCCCTGATGCCCGCAAAGACAGCATTCTTGTTCTTGGGGTTCACGAGTCGGAATATTAAAGGATTAGGAAGTTGTTGTGCGGTATCGGCGTCGCTATATTCTGTTGATGTATACGACCATGGGTCTGATCGGGCGGTCGTTGTCGTGGAGGGTCGAGATCGCGCGGCGGCCAGAAGCTGCTCGAGAGCGGATTGTGGGAGGAGGATCTTGTCGCCTCGAAGATTCTTGGTCGCTATGGCAGAAGGATTTATAACAGGTAGTGCGCTAGACCAGCGCAGGGGGGCTGGTTCTTCCATGGCTGGACTGTCTTTTGGATTTGCAGGTTGCGATGTGATGTGAAGGTTAGTGATTATTTGGTGGGGTTGATAAGACAATTACGTAGTGGGCGAGATCAAATGCGACAAAAGACGAAAGTTATAGAGAGATTAGAAAACGGGACTTGAATTTAATTATGATTACATTTCTAGAAAGAAAAGCAGAACCGTTGAAAATTAGGCATACAACAAGTAGCGATAGACTCTCAAATGGAAATGCTCAGTCAGCTAATTCGGTGATGTTCTTCCAGCATCGTCTGGAAGACACATGCTTTTGAGTTGCCTATTCTGCCTTATATAATCGGACTCCGTTCCTCTGCTGAATAAGCGGGTTCACCAATATCCGGAATCGCGTATGGCCTCAACTGTGAAAGAGCGTGGCTCATGCTAGCTGAGAAGCAATCTACAACACCTGTTCTTTAGGTATCAAAGTCAGTATTAATCTTACTAGTCTAATATTCTCATCTAGGAGTTAGCTCATGGCAGAAACAATATTAGACGCTTAACATCATGGTTAAAATTAGACTACAGACTACAGTATTGAAACCTTGTGCTCAAACATCGAACAAGTTTCCGTTGAAACCGGGGAGAATCCCGCTCAACCTAGGCATGCACTATGAGAGGACAACCAATTTACTACGTAGTAAATCATAGTAAAGGGAGGAATTGTCAGCAACGTAGTATTAATAGTCGAGTGCATAGCTCGGGGTAACAGCTACGCGTAATCTCATCTCATGTCAAGCACAAAGCTTCTTTGTGGTACGTTGTCTTGGCATCGTATCTGTCCATGATGGTCATGTCGATCGCAAAAGAAACAAGCAAACCCCCAATTTATTCACCGCTCTTACAACTCCGCGACACTCGAGTGAAACATCTGTGTGCGCTGTGTTGCCAGGGTTAACCCCCGCGGATGTGGTATGTATGGCTAAATGCAATGCACCGTAACCCATCCATGATGGCTGCTGGCTGAATACAAGCAAGCGGTCATGATGAGCCGGCAATGCATCCCCGGACCAGCACAGAACGCCACATAGTATGAGACGAGATTGGCGGGATAAGTTCCAGATACAAGTTTCTTGTTCAAAAAAGAAAGAAAAGGGATATTCATTCATCATTTCTTTCTGTTGAGCTATCTATGATGAGGCTTGTCTTGGCAATCTCGGACCCCGAGCTGTAATAGTCTGCTGTACTATGAGATCTGCACCTGAGTCTTGGCCGTATGAGATGAATGTTGATCAGGGTAGCTGTGTTGTAACATTCTCAGTGCTACATTTTTTGTGACCGCTCTGTTTCCTCTCACGCAGGATTGAATGAGAAAAGTGACACGGCTCATTTAACCGCTGTATGTCACTGTCCATGGGGGCTCTTCAAAAGGGGCAACCTCTGAGTCTGAGATCTACCGAGTAGTTACAGGACCCTAGATGGCTCTACTCTGTCCTAGCTCTGTAGTACCCGCGCTTGAGTGGTCAATGGTGCGCCTCAAGATAAGATCCTCAAGCTTGGTGATGCCATCTTGTCAAGATATCATCAGTCGGCCAGACTCTCTTCCAATCCCCACATCGACTGCTCACACGGGCCGATCTCCTGGACCCCTCCATCTCCTGTAGTCATGCAGGTTGCTACTGTACATACGCACCTCTCACAGCTTTTTTGTATCCGGTTCAGCCGGGAATTTTATTTCTGGTGTTGTTGAGCATACAGACTAGAACCCCCACTCTATCTGATCATCAAGCTTTCAACTAACAAGCTTGTGTAATGAATGTGTGAACTTGGCCTGACTCACACGTGCCCAGACCTACCTACCTGAAGCTACACTTGGCTCTGACAGCCTCACCAATCTAATCCAGTCCAATCCAATCTCATCTCAGCCCATCTTGTCCCCTTGCCATCCCACCCAGACGGCCACCTCCATGCTCCCCCAGACAAAGCTCATTCCAGCAAATCGTTGCCGCTTTGGCCGCTGGCGCTGGCATGACACGGCCCATCCCTCATGTCTTGTCTTGTGTGTCTCGTCTCAAGCTGTACATAGCTGTTGTATCCGTATCCTTATATAGATCCTATCCAGGCCAACCTCCATGATCTCGCTCCTCCTCTTCCATATTCCATCCCCTTAAACCCCAATTAGCCCTCCTTGCCAGTTGGGCTGCCCCATTGATTGATTTCCTCACCTGTTGTAATTCCTCATGCCAGCCTGACATGAGCCAAGTTATCGTCGACCACCAAACGCGCGCAGAGATCACCGAGATCCAACCAAAGGGCTTGACCCTCTTTGACACTCTATACAACTCTCTCGTCCTCCGTCACACCCTTCCATACCTCCCCGTCTCAGGCCTTCTCAACCTCGCCGCAACCTGTCGCGATATCCGTTCTCTCCTCCACGAGACCCCTGGAGTCTTTCGTCACCTCGACCTCACACGGGTCAAGTCAGCGCATTGCGAAGACGCACACAAAGAGTCAGAGCCCGATCTTGCAGTCTGGCACAATGTCACTCTTTCTGACTACTTGACTGAAGATGAGTAAGTCCATCCATCTATCCATATCCACAACACCCTGGTCACCAAGCTGCGACCACTTTAAACGGCAGTTAGCTTACAAGATCCATCTATAGCTTCTACGCCGGGCCCTTGAGGGGCATCTTCTATACCCTGCGACAACGCGATGTTCTTCGCGATGTTCAATCCCTGATCCTCGACGGACTCTCGGTCACAGCTGAGCTGTGTCACGACATCATCAACGACCCGACATACAGCGTGCGCATGCTCTCGATCCGCGGCGTCAATAACTTGAACCATGGAAAGTTGCGCGCTGCGTTAGCTTATGCATGTCGCAGCTCGCGCCCAGAGAATACTCCGCGACTCAAGGCTGTATACGTCTTTGGTCCAATGCCTAATGCTTGCCATGAAAATGCGCAGGTCTCGGGCTGTGGTCAAGACAACCAAGCATTGAGCGCAGCACAAGACGACGCAGATGATGCTTGGTGGTCTCGAAAGGGCCGCATGCTCAGCTCAACCAGCGACATGGATGACTGGGCACAGTGTCTTCTCGCATGCCAGGGCATAATCTCCTTTGATGCAGTGCTCTGCCAAGGACCCCGACACGCCAACTCACCAGCATTTGGCTCTGCAAGCACAAGCACAAGCACAGGCACAACAAGCGTGCGACCGCCAGCCGTGGCCACGTTTGCTGTCGGGGGTTGCGCATCCTGTGGCAAAGCGCCTGAGGGTGTCATGACAGCAAAGACGCACTGCTCTTCGCTGCCGCTGCTAGCTCCCCCACCAATCCTCTCGTCATCTGTGCAGGCGGCCACTACGCCCCGACCGGGCCATGAGAATTTTGTGCCGCGCTGCGCTGATTGCTTGAGGGATAGGTTTTGTGTTGCTTGTAACAAATGGTGGTGCGAGACGTGCTACCAGCCTTTTGGTCATGGTACGATTACGCATGATCATGAAACTGCAAGCCATTCAGGCTGGAAGTCTGCGGAATTTGGACAGACGATGGCGAATATCAAGGTATGAAAGACAGTATTTCTGGTTCTACGAATTTAATAACTAATGGTCACAGCGACATGTCTCTCGAAGCTGTTGGGAATGCGGCATCAATGTGGGCAAATCCTACACCCACACCAAGCAGAATCACTCAAGCTAATGAGTATCCAGTGCAACGAGTGCATTGAGCGCACGCAAAAGTTTTGCAAAAAGTGCGGCGGCGGATACTGCCTGATTCACAACGAGGGATCATCAAGCGCATTTGTGAGTTTGACCTATTAACCCAGATGAGTGTTTGTTTACTAACTATTATGTTTTAGTGTGACTGTATGTAATTTAATTTGATCGTGACACACGCATTTACTAATTGCTATGATTCACAGGGTGTTTCTGTCGAGGTCGCGGTCTCAGACGTGTCTGAAGTCCCCTATTGACATGTGTCAAGGGACAGTGCAACCTCACCACGATATGCATATCTATCTGATCATGGTGGAATGGCCTTGGCGCATTTATATAGATCTCTGGGATATGGGCTGAGCGAGGCGTCACAATGAAGCGTGTTTGTTTTCGGACTGTTTGTTTTGGAGTCGGGGCGTAGACAAGGATCGATGGATGGAACTCGACTCTCTAAGATACTCACCACTTTTTGTTTCTATAATTGGTCAGATTAGGACGGGATCCTTCTGATCTGAATATCATTCCACTTCTCCGCTCAAATCTTGTTCATGAGAGATGTCGACTGAGATGTGATGAGATATGGGGTGATGGCATCTCGAACCACTGCTGCAACATGGAAGACCCTGGATATGTAGTATCCCCGCTCGGAATGATAGAAGATCCGACAGAATGGTTGAGAAAGGTTAATTGATGAATCCACTTACTTTGGGGGTCAATTGGGGGTTCGACTAACTATTTTCTTTCTTGTTGATCCAAATCGTTAATTTCTCTCCTTCAAATCCATCCATCTCAACTATCCCTACATCTATTTTACGGATACAACGTGCACATTTGACAGGCCAAGCCTCCAGATGGCGTAACCGAATGCTGAAATTACGTACTCGGTCCCCGTTTGCTCTTTAAGGTTTGGTCCATGTTGGTCTCGGGCAAATATTTCCCTCTCCATCATGATTCATCACAGTGATGCGGCGATAGCCCGCGATGCTATAGATCGCTCGATCAGAGGCGACATTTGCTTGAATCACTAACAATCTCAGGGCTTTGCTTTTGTTCTTTTGGTGATAAATAACTCTCTTAATCCGTACAAGCAGGCAAATTCTTTCTTTACTCGTGATTCTGATTTTTACCACTCGATCTGCCCGAACCGATATCGCCGTTTTGAACCGAGCCCCTCCATCCCCCACTTCCCGACCGAAACCTGCACTACAAATTACCGGTCCCTGAATATCTCGAGCGGAAACCAAAAAGTTTGCTTCTTGACCATTATCTCTACTTCGGTTCTCACTATGGCCATGGCGCGCAAACCTCTCTCCGAGGTTCTCCCTCCTCTGATCCTCGGAACAGCCACATTCAACCACCAATATCATCCCGATCCAACTCACATGCCCTATACTGACATTGTTGGCCGCGCCCTCGCTCACAATATCCTCGGCTTTGATACATCCCCCTACTACGGTCCCTCCGAGATCCTCCTTGGCAATGCGCTGCGCAAATTGACCCCCCCACCACCGAGAGAGGGATACTTCATCATCACAAAGGCCGGTCGCATTGCAGGAGATGAGTTCGACTACTCGCCTGCTTGGATCCGATATAGCGTATGTCGCAGTCTCGAGCGTCTGGGCACACCATACCTTGATCTTGTCTACACACATGATGTGGAGTTTGTGTCACCTGGAGAGGTTCTCGCTGCTGTGATGGAGCTGCGACGACTCAGGGACCAGGGACTTATTCGATACGTTGGTATTAGTGGATATCCAGTTGAAACGCTCGCCTCGCTGGCCGAGATGATCTTGCGCGAGACTGGAGAGCCACTGGACGCTGTCATGTCGTATAGCAACTTCTGCGTGCAGAATAGCCAGCTGGGCAACAAGGAATTGCTAGATCGGTTTGAGGCTGCTGGTGTAGACTGTGTGCCAAACGCCAGCATGCTTGGTATGGGACTGCTCACCACTCGTGGTATTGACAACAGCCCAATGCGAGCATGGCATCCTTCACCAGAAGAGCTCCGCCATCTCTGCGCCAAGCTCTCCACCATTGCACAAGAAGAAGGTGAACATCTTGAAGAGGTAGCTATCCGCTGGGCACTCGAGAACTGGGCACGAGTAGGATCTCAATTCGGCACCAAGGTAAACCCCAGCAGCACAGGCCGCCTCGGCGTCAGTGTCATGGGTGTGTCAAGCGTAGATGAGCTCGAGGAGACATGGGCCCTGTGGTCGAGCGTGGTTGGACTTGCAGGTGACGATGAGGCGACGCAGCGCAAGGCAAAGATTGAGCGGATCGTTCGCGAGAGAATGTGGCCTACGCTAGGGAAATGGAAGGATTACGCCTGGGAGAGCGGTGGTCCTGATTTTGTGAATACAAGGAGGATTCAAGATATGGGGGTTGTGCCGAGGGATGAGACGGCGAAGCGATGGCGATTGATACCCAGTGTCATGGACACGGCAAAGATTTGATGAGATAATGAAAATAGATGAATTTACGTCATTCGTTGCTATGATAGATGTCTGTCAGATTGTCGCAGGCCAAGAGAATAATATGGAGATGTGCATCGTATTTCGCATTCAGCCTTAATTGGCGCTGTGCCATCATGTAAGTGCCGTGTCGATCATCTAGATGGATCTGCAAACCAAGATCTCAACGTCGAATGACAGCAGATTCTGAGATGTGATTGTTTCGTATTTCGTATTCTGGACGCGAATTCATATCAATCGTATTTCGTAGATTGAAAACTGGTAGTATAAGAGCTCTGCTTCAGACCTACCATAATGAGTGATTTGGAGAGTTGCATACAAGACAATATCCATTGCGCAAATCCCAACTATGATCTTCTCACTCTCAGCTACGCTTATACTCTCCCTGGTGGTTCATATTACTTCAGCGGATCTCAAGTGCCGTCCAGAAGGCCCTGTACTTCCACGGCCAACAGCCCTCGCCGACTCCCCCATCTTCCAAGCAGCAGCCGCCAACCTGACAAAGACTCTCAGCTACGCTTATACTCTCCCTGGTGGTTCATATTACTTCAGCGGATCTCAAGTGCCGTCCAGAAGGCCCTGTACTTCCACGGCCAACAGCCCTCGCCGACTCCCCCATCTTCCAAGCAGCAGCCGCCAACCTGACAAAGACTCTGGACGCAGCTATCTCTGGTTCAGTCACAGCAGGCTGGCCAGTCAACAATGTCTCATTCTCTCTCGCTGTTGTAAGCGCAGATCAGGAAGACTCTGGTGTGCCGATATGGGAGTATCACCACCTTGCAGCTGCTAACACCAAGGGCACTAAGCACCTCAACAGAGATTCTCAGTATCTTGTTGGGTCTGTGTCTAAAGTGTTTACGGATTATATACTCTTGAAGAGTGGTATGGACCTTGATGCCCCAGTGACAGAGTTTCTTCCTGGGCTTCGTGGGAAGTCGACTATTCAGTGGAGGGATGTGAGTTTGAGGATGCTGGCTTCGTATTTGGGTGGTACACCAGCGAACTGTAAGTTAAGATGTTTATTGAACGTTGGAGTACTAATTGGGTATAGATGGGTTCTCTGACTTTTACTTGTTGAAAGAAGTCTTTCTCGCGTATGGCCTCCCTTCGGTCGAGAAAGATGACTACCCGCCATGCGGTGTCGTTGGTCTCAACAAAGGGTGTACAGGGCAACGTAAGCATAAACCGCAATATTCTAATTCATACTAACATTGAACAGAGATATTGTCTGGTATGAAAGACTCTTATCCTCAGACTGCTCTTAATGAAAGACCAGCCTACTCCAATATGGCTTTTGTTATACTCGGCATGGCTCTCGAGGAGTATACAGGGAAGAACTTTACACAATTACTCAAAGAAATTGCTACTCGTCCACTAGGAATGAACAACACATTTCCTTCGCCTGGGGATGATGATAAAGCCGTCATCCCGTCAGGAGATAGCAGCTGGGGCTCAGATTATAAACTGAACACTCCGTAAGTGCAACAGTCATGAGCTGTTTACGAAGTACTAATTATCAGCAGTGCGGGAGGATTAGTCTCTTCTCTATCTGACCTCTCCAAATTCTCCCATGCCTTACTCTCACGAACCCTGAACTTGACCTCAACCGAGATCAACGGCTGGCTCAAACCTGCTGCCTTTGCAGGCAACGCATACACCATGACAGGCATGCCGTGGGAAATTCTCCGTCTTCCAAACATAACACCAGAGAATCCGCACAGCGTTACTATATACGGTAAGAGTGGCGGTGCACAGAACTACAGAAGTCAGCTCAGCTTCGTGGATGACTATGGGTTGGCGATAATCATCTTGACAGCTGGTCCGATGAAGGCAGCACCTATTCTCACCAATGCCATGCTTTCTACATTTGTGGCTGCTGCGGATCAAGTATCGCGGGAGCAAGCCGAGAGGTATAAGCAGAAGTTCATCAGCGATGAAGATGTTCCGATTGAGGCATCCCTTGAACAAGACAATGGCTCCATGATCCTGGCATCACTCAGTAGGAACGGCACAGGCATGGTTTCCAATCTAGCGGTGATCTGGAATTTTACACTTGGTGACTTTCTTCCTGAAGTCGGACCCAAGATTCGAGTATTTCCCAGTCAACTTAGTGAGAATACAACTCTAGAGAGGAGGCCTGTTGTGAAGGAGGTATGGCATCTGTGGCCTGATCTTGACTCAGGGTTTGAGACTGATCTTCCGGGAAATATGATTGAGGAAATGAATTGTGTTGGGTGGTCGATTCAGGATTGGGTTCATTATGGGGGTGAGCCTTTGGATCGGGTGTTGGTGTATGTTGGTGAGGATGGGAGTGTAAGAGGGTTTGAGGTGCCGTTTCTGAGATCGGGGGTTTTGCACCCGGTGGATTAAACCATTAATGTCACAATCTTGCATCGCAGACTAAATAACATATTTGTTTCGGAATTCCAATACCCAAAGAATGTCCAAGCCCTCAATCATGCCAAGAGCAAAGCCAATTCCACATCATGAATTGTACTCATGATGGCTTACGTAACCCCTCCACCTAAAGTCGCGTCCAAAACTCCAAGAATCCATCACCAACCTACATCCTCCACTCCCCAACATCGCCATGGCCGGCGGACGCAAACCCAAGGCCCTGCCCCCCAAAGGCCCCTCAACAACCCTCATCCTCGACAATGGCGCCTCCACCATAAAAGCCGGCCTCATCCACGACGCAAAAATCGATGGCGAACCTCGAATCATCCCCAACGTCATCGCCCGAGACCGCGCGCGCAAAGTATACGTCGCCTCTGAGCTAGAAAAGTGTCGCGACTTTGGAGAGATACAATTCCGAAGGCCTGTGGAAAAGGGATTTATCGTCAATTGGGAGGCACAGAAGGAGATTTGGGATCGGGAGATTTTTGACAATGCCAAGTTTGACGCCAACGATACGAGGCTGATTCTTGCTGAACCGCCGAATGGATTGCCAATTTTGCAGACGAATTGTGATCAGATCGTTTTTGAGGAATATGGGTTTGCGAGTTATTACCGCGGAATAGGTAAGTTGCGCGACCAGCCGGCGAGTCACTACTGACAGATCTACGTAGGATCGACGTTTAATGCCTACCACGATGTCCAGAACATCTTTCGAACGCCCCAGGAGACTCCTACCGTCGCGAATACCCCCGCTGAAGTCATCATGGTAATCGATTCTGGATATTCCCACACGACAGTCACTCCAGTCCTCCGCGGTCAGCCTCTACACTCGGCCATCAAACGCCTGGATGTTGGCGGGAAGGTCTTGACCAACTACCTGACACGATTGATCTCCCTACGCCATTTCGACATGCGCAACGATACATACATTGTCAACGAGATGAAGGAACTGTCCTGCTACGTCTCAGCCGACTTCAAAGCGGACATAGAAAAGTCATGGAAGGGAACCAGAGGCGAACGTCGACCAGATTATGTATCTGGAGGCGGCATCGCCAAAGATTACATCTTACCGGACTTTCACACCCGATTTAAGGGTACCTTATCCGACTACGAACCGTCACGCCATACCAAAGCAAGAAAAATGGCCAACCAATCTGAAGAAGACGCCCTCACACTCCGCAACGAAAGATTCGCCGTCCCGGAACTCCTCTTCAACCCTTCAGACGCTGGGATTAAGCAACCCGGCCTCGCAGATCTGGTTCAAGAATCCCTCCACGACCTCCCCATGGGTCTGTGGCCCAGTCTTCTCGCCAACATCATCGTGGTGGGCGGCAACACGCACTTTGACGGATTTATCCAGCGGCTGCAGAAGGAGGTTGTGCAGCGGGTTCCGGATGATTGTATCGTCAGGGTTGCGAGACCGGCGGATCCCATTACGCATACGTGGCATGGTGGTGCGAATTTGGCGAACCACCCGCATATTGAGAGGTTGGCTGTTACGAAGGCGGAGTATGAGGAGAATGGTGCTTCGTGGGTTGCGCGGAAGTTTGCTGCTGGGTTGGGGACTTGAATAACGGGAGATTCTTGGATTTCTCTTTGTCAGAAGACCGGCTGCGTTGGAGCTCGGCCCTGCGTTCCATAACGCGATTTGTGCTCTACCTGCAAGGCAATCAATCTCCTTTTCGGAGATGCAAGACCGAGAGAGCAGCTTGCCAGGGATGAAGATGCAGGTGCCTCGAGAGAACAATAACGCAGGCCTTCATTCAATGGCCCCCGATTGTCGCAAGCCATGTCCATGCCTACTAGAAGGTGGCCCGGCTAGACGCGTGATGCATTCCGTCCGGCCTCGCATATCACAACTTGGGACCTGTCAAAGGCTTCTTATGCCTGTGGTTTCTTATCACCATAGCATTAGTGAACATAGCCGGGTTGTCGCAAGTAGAACATCCTCCGCACGCTTCACAGATATACTCACAGTGGCTACGGAGGCAGACTTGGGTCAATACAAATTACGATAACGATGTCTATAGTCTATGTCTAAATAATAACACTTCCGCGTCAAAACGCACATATATATGGTATCACAATTGCTTCCTCGTCGCCATGCAAACCCTACTCTTCAATACGAATAATAACCTTTCCTCCACTAGACCCCTTCTTCAAATGCTCAAACGCCTTATCGACCTCTTGAAACGAATACACCGAGTCAATCACCGTCTTGACCTTTCCCTCAACCATCCAATCCCTCAACTGATCCAGATCCTTCCTCTTGTTCGCCGTAGCATACGTGAGAAACTTGCTCTTCACGCCGCCCAGGAACGAAGGTCGTACAATGCCACCCGCTAAGCTGAGGAAGCTCTTGGCCGAGACGTGTCCGCCGACAAAGACAAAGTTGCTTCCCGGGAGGAGGAAGTCGTTGGATGTTGCGTAGAGGTTCGGCGGCGCGTCGCCTACGTTGTCGACGCAGAGACTAAAGACTTGGCCGCGCTTCTTGAGCTCGGCGGTGACGTCGCTGGTCTTGTAGTCGATGATATCGTCGGCTCCCAAGCTCCTGCACAGATCGGCCTTTCCTGTCGAGCATGACACTGTAACGTGGCATCCCAGCGCCTTGGCGATCTGAACGCCCCAGAGCCCAACACCGCCTGAGCCACCATTCAGAAATATCTTGTCGCCAGCCTTGACATGCGGCGCAATGGTCTGATACGCCGTCAGTCCTGCCGTTCCAACACCAGCAGCCTGGTTCAGGTCCAGATCCTCGGGAATAACACTGCATCCCTCCCTATCACAGACCGTAAACTCCGCCAGCGAACCCCAAGCTTTAGTCGGCGAGGCCCTCGCAAGGACGAGATCGCCTTCTTTAACATCCTTCACGTCCTCTGCGACAGCGACGACACGGCCGCTGAGATCCATGCCCGGAATATTCGGGAAGGAAGTAATTAGGCGTGCGGCCATGCCGAGTTCGCATACTTTGTAGTCGGCCGGGTTGAGGGCTGCGCGGGAGACTTTGACGAGGAGCTGGCCTGCTTTGAGGGTCGGTTGGGCGATGGTTTGGAGCTTCAAGTTTTGGGGGATTATGCTTGGGCTGGCGACCTGCCAGGCTTGCATTTGGGACATTTTGAAGTTTGTTTGAGTGTTGGTGTTTTTGGAATCGGCCCGATCACTTGTTGAAACGGTGTGAGATCTCAGTGTCCAGAGATGAAGTCTGCGATGACGAGTGCAATAACAAAGAACGTTAATGAAGTCAATTAATATCACATGAAACAAAGAAAAAGAAGCTCTGCATTGACGTGCGCAGCATCATCTATAAGTGACAATGACGTCTAGGAAAAAAGAGACGAAAAATCGCTAGCGAGTGGAGATTGAGATGCCGAGGCTCGGATCAAGATCCAGAATCGTTCTGGAAGCCGTGTATTTTATGGAGACGATTCTATGCCCGCGATTTAGCATTATTCAGCTTGTTACATTCGGCCTAATACTCGCGATCATTCTGCTTGCGACATGCGTTCTACCATGGTTCGCAGCTTGTGGCCAGGGGTTCTGATGCGACGATAGATCTTCTGCCTCGATAGCTTCGATCAGATTTTGGGTCTCAGATCTCAACGGATACATCGGCTAGATGTATTGATCTCGTGAGGCATGCATGGACTGAGCTTAGGCGGATACCAACCATAACATCTCTGATCAATGCACAGGAGATTGCCTTTCATTCAGAAAGTAACTTGCGCCAGTGTGGTCATAGATCTTGATCATAGCATTGACACTTGTCAACAACTGCCGTTGAAGAAGGTTCACTCATCCCACGACTCAGCCCGGGGGCACCTGGTGTCTCTCCTCAACATGGCTGTAGATGGCTTCAGAACCCAGAATAAGGGTATACACCCCTCCCACTTGGGTAGCTATTTGTTGAGGGTGAGGGCGGCGCCTTTAGTTATAGCCAGCCGATGATGTCTTTATGAGGTACCGCGTCGAGATGGTGAGAGATTGATGAGCACATGGCTGTTGGGGTTCTGTGAAAATGACTCGTTGGTGTCGGGGTTCTGTTATCGTCGAGATACTGAATGAAGCTGTGATGAGTGAGAGGCGCCTTCAGAAGACGCCAAAATTAAATATAGATGGTGGTTTCGCGGCTGTCATTTCTACAACGCGACGCATGTGTCTGTAGAATAAATGTCAGTTCGAGTCATGGTGAGAGGGAGTGATGACGCATCGAGGCGGGCTCAACGTAGGAGGGAGACCTTACCAAACCTACGGAAGCTTCGAACGCAGGATGCTTGAGAGAAAGACTTTTCGTGTCGCGAGGTGTCTATTGTCAAGATGTGTGCATGAGAAATGAATCCGTCTCATTTTCGAGTTCATGCCCATTGTGATCGTGTTGTAAGAAATGAAGTTGTACAGGCTTGAGTGAGATTTCAGGGCCTGGGTGCTGATGCTTGCTTACTCAGTGCCCCCCCAAAATCCCAACAGCGACAATCCTGAAGGATCTAGGGTAGGACTGTCATCAATCAATCACATCTCAACAACAACAATTAATCGTTGCATTGACGGTTATCTTCGTAATATTCGTATGCCAGCCTATCGGATACATTTACCAAGGATTTGGAGCCTCATGTAGGATCATGCCACATACGACTACGATCCAAGTTGATGATATGAGGATGCACGTGTAAATATCCCATGTAAACTTTGACAACATCAAATGCTAAACATGGGATCACCAGAAAACATATGATGCTCCCAACAAAATGGCCATTGAGAATTATTGCTTACACCAAGCCGGAAAAAGTACGGAATAAAGCATCACGAGACCAAAGACGATGATTGAAGAAGGAAAAGGATGTCCACCTGCAGCTGAATAGAGCTGACGATCTTGGCGGCTTGGCAGAGGCAACGATGGGAAGTCAATTGAATAGCTTCGGCGTTAATTCTGCTCTACTTTCTCCATGTACCTTATTCTTTGGTAGTGGCTTTGTTGAAAAAGTCACGTTGGAAGGCGGAAGACTTGGCCCGACGAACCGGACGGATTCAACGTTGCGTTGTTTAGGCTGGACGTATTGGATTGCAAAAGTGGCAGAATGGAATGTCAATGGCTATTGTTGCGTGCTGCGGGGGAAGATGGTGTGGACGTCGATCAGCAGGCGAGAAGAGTATTGGATGGGTATTGACTCTATTGAGACAAGTTGCATATCATTAAGGGCCGAGTAAGTGATGGTGGTGGTGGTGGTGATGGTTAGCCTAGTAGCCTAGGTAGCTACAGTACCTGTAAAGGCTGTAATCAACCATGAGACATGCAAGCAGATGATTACTCAAATCAAAGTAAGCACCGATAAAGGAGACAAACAGCAGATGGTCGTCAGAGGCTTCGCAAGACAGGACTCACTAATGGTTGGGTTTTGGGTGAAGGATCAAGTGTATCTGATGACTGGCATACTGAATCTGGAAGAACAACGCCACTCGGTTTGATTGATTCATCCGCCAACATCAACCAAGGTTCCGGGACGAGACTGCATTTGGTATCCTCAGCCGCGAATTCTCGGAAGCGCGGGTATTAGTTACTCATTCCCAAGGTCGGTCTCGGCCGAGTTTGTTTCAGTGGCTGTATATAAAAAAGTCTTCCCTTCTCTGGGTCACGAGGACATGAACCCCGGAGTTAGGCGTAGAGAGCTGGGGAACCTGACACGATGGCTTCAGAGTGAGTCCGGCCGAGGGCCCACTTGGCTCAAGGTATTGGTAGGGTAAAGGGCTGTTTCTGCGGCAAAGGTCAGGGAGAATGTGTCAATGGCACTCTATCTCTGGTTGACCGATACTCTATCTATCTCAATCTCTCTGAATGTATCCATGTGACCCTCCCGGAAACAGAGGGAGGGCCTCCCTCCTAATACCTAATACAATGGATCGGTTTCCGGTGCCGTGGTTCACGTCGTACGTTTGCGGCCGACGAAGCAAACATTCAATATCAGAACCTTGCGAATAATCGGATGCTGTTATTTCATTTGATTTTATTTTTTGGGCTAATATACGAGTGTAACTAACTCGGTCGAGACATTTCCGGTTGGTGACTTGCTTCTTTTGCTGTAGTAATTGTAACTGCGACTGCGACGTGGGTAATAATGGTGATCAAGTAGGGAGAGTTTGGAGTCAAACGCTCTCACATGGTAATTAACAGCGGTTACGAAAACGGGTATAATAGCCAGCATGTATGTAATGAATGTATCCGTAAGTGCATGCACTGAATTGGCGGTAACCATTTCTGGCTCGCGAAGGTGAGAGTCGAGTCGAGTCGAGTCTCACGGAGAAAACAAAACCAACCAAAAAAAAAGTTCCCTTTTTCGCACCCCTACCTCCCGCCAACGCCGTCAGCTAGCTAGCTAGTGGTGTGGACGTGGTGTGGCCCTGACGTTTCGGCCCGGAAATTATGCATGACAGGACGATTCGCGTTTCTCGTGACGGTAGTGGCTTGTTTGCAGTGATCCTTCAGTTGTTGGTTAGCTATAGTATGTTTCTGAAGCAATCACGACGTCTCGAGCGACGTTCAGTTTTGACAGCTCGGCAAAACCAGCTGCTCGGCGTCTCTCTCCCCGCGATTGCTCAAGATAGATCAGATCCTGGGGTCGATGCATGGCAATGTAAGGGAATCTCGGTGGCCGACTCGGACACACTCACTTGACATTCTCTGGGGAATCCCCTCCCCCAGAGCAACAGAGCGAGGTTTGGAAGACAGAGGGGATTACCCCAAAGTATGGGATAGGTGCGGTGTTGAGCTCGGTCAATTACAACCATCCATGCATGCAGCTCAGCAGGGGCGTAGGGTTTTGAGTATCACCGAGAGTTGTCCCATTTGGACTATGAGGACCCAGAAAAAGGGGTCTCTTTTTTTGTCTCTTTTCTTTTTGGGTGCTGCAGCTATTTCCCCGCGTCGGGTTTTGGGTGGGATGGGATCGATTGGATAAAGAAGGGTGCAAGCTACTGTACAGGTGATGTGAAGATGCAGTATGAGTGATCAGCCTTTGCTAGTCTAATTGATGATCTATCTGGGTCAATGCAATGGGTGATGGATGTCAAGATCCAGTTGCCTCGCCTCATACCGCCAGCATGGTTCCCTCTAGCTTTAAAGTCCGTTATCCCGTGCACGTACATGCCATGCCCGTCTGACTCGACAACCTGTTCCATGTCTCCCGTCTGGAATTCTTCCATGATAGAATGTCCCGTGCGCATCCCGAACGGAAGTGACAGTGACTGACAGCGAGTGACAGACGCTTCCGTTCCTAAGGAAATAAACGGCCGGGCCATACTCGGCGCTTCTCAGGCCTGGCCAACTACTGTAAACCGTTAAACCCACAACCGTCGGGGGCCATACACTCCACTGTTCGGCCTTACCTCGTAGCACGCCCTTTAGTTATGGGACCTAATCCCCACGCGAGAGATTCCCCAGACCAGGCATTTTACCAACAGCGGCGCGTGGATGATTTGAAGATTTTTTTGCCTTCCATCTAGTAATTAATTGAATAGGATCGGGAGGTGGGCTATTATGGCGCAGTAATACATACAATACTGTACACCACATGATTCATGTTGCACGAATCTTTGGTGAGCCGGCAATGGATATGCAGGATTTTTTATTAATTTATTATATTATTATATACAGAGTACCATGCTTGTTATTGTTCTGATATTGAATAGACTTCGATTAATCACTTAGACGCCGCCCGCTTCTCCACGTATTTGCCATGTTTTTCTATCTCCACCCCTAGAGCAACAATGGAAGCCAAGCATTCAAAGCATGAACACCTCAGTCTACGGCCTCCTCCGCACTTTGCTTACCTATCCAGATTGAATTCCAGGGGCGTGAACACAGCAGCTCGGGTTCCTTGCCCCCCCTGTTCCCCCATTTACCGTGCCCCATGGGCCCCCGGGGCCAGTGGAGTGGCTCCCCTAACCCTAGCCTTAAGTTAGGTAGCTTCGCAAACCTCCGAGGGCGTGACATGGCATGGCATCGCGTCTAGTTTGGCGCGTTGACACCAGAAAATCAGAGTCTGGATGCGTTGGATGGATGCTCGTGAGCGGTCCAAGATTGCCAAGTTTAGTTACCCGAGTAGGGAACCTGTAACCTTGGGACCAGGCCTGTACCACGCTGGAGGGCTCTTGACCACGTTTGGATTAGCTGTTGTGATTGATTGATGGGATGAGATGCTGGCTGCAGGCGGCGGGCAGCTCGCAACAGTGCATCACTCACTAAAAGACGACCTACGGATCCCTTCCTTCTTCTTAGGTCTCGTCGAGATTAATAAATAGACCTTTCTCCCCCCTCGTACAAATTCTTTCTTTTCGCTCCCACAGGAACAAAACATCCATTCACTCTCAAACCTTGTTTCACCTCCTCTTTCCTCCCCCTCTGTGCTCTACTCTACTGTGTCTGTGATTCGCTTCACAACAAACAAATACTACAAGAACCCTCTCATCCCCTCCTCTTCTCTTCTGCCTGGTCAAAAATCAAACCCGACCACCAACAAAATGGGTGTTGAAGAGACCCATACCGAGGAGCGACACGGCGATGTCGCCCTCCAAACTGCCGAAAATGTCGAGGAGATCGAGGCTCCCGTCACCTGGAAGGCCTACCTCATGTGCGCCTTTGCCTCCTTTGGAGGTATCTTCTTCGGCTACGACTCCGGTTACATCAACGGTGTCAACGGCTCAAATTACTTCATCCATCAAGTCGAGGGCAGGGATGCTACAGAGCTCAGCGAGAGCCATGCGTCCCTCATCGTCTCTATCCTCTCCTGCGGTACCTTCTTTGGTGCCCTCATCGCTGGTGATCTTGCCGACCGCATTGGTCGCAAGTGGACTGTCATTCTCGGTTGCATGATCTACGCTATTGGTGTTGTTATCCAGATGATCACTGGTCATGGTGACGCTCTTGCTTGCATCGTCGTTGGTCGTCTCATTGCTGGTTTCGGTGTCGGTTTCGAGTCTGCCATTGTTATTCTCTACATGTCTGAGATTGTGAGTTTACTCTACTCTCCCATTGCTTGCTATAACCCCCATACTAATACCCTCTCCCTAGTGCCCCAAGAAGGTCCGCGGTGCCCTCGTCGCTGGTTACCAATTCTGCATCACCATCGGTCTCCTCCTCGCCGCCTGCATCGTTTACGGAACCGAAAAGTTCGACAACATGAAGGCCTACCAGATCCCCATCGGTCTCCAGTTCCCCTGGGCCGCCATCCTCGGTGGCGGTCTCTTCTTCCTCCCCGACTCTCCTCGATACTTCGTCAAGAAGGGCCGCATCGAAGAGGCCATTGACGCCCTCGCCAGGGTCCGAGGCCAGCCCAAGGACTCCAAGTACGTCCAGAGCGAGATCGCTGAGATCATCGCCAACGAGGAGTACGAGCGCCAGATCATTCCTAGCACCTCCTGGTTCGGCAGCTGGGCCAACTGCTTCAAGGGTAGCATCTTTGATGGCAAGTCTAACCTTCGCCGAACCGTCCTCGGTACTTCTATGCAGATGATGCAGCAATGGTAAGTTATATCCGACCCGCCTCTCAACACCAGCAACATAGATAGCTAACAATCTGCAGGACCGGTGTCAACTTCATCTTCTACTACTCTACCCCCTTCCTCAAGTCCACTGGTGCCATTGACAACGTCTTCCTCATCTCTCTCGTCTTCACCCTCGTCAACGTCTTCTCCACTCCTATCTCCTTCTGGACTGTTGAGCGATTCGGTCGCCGAAGCATCCTCCTCGTCGGTGCTTTCGGTATGCTTGTTTGCCAGTTCATTGTTGCCATCGTCGGTGTCACTGTCGGTTTCAACCACACCCACGCTGCTCCCACTGCTGCCGATCCTGACCGTGTCCTCGCCGACAACATCGGCGCCGTCAACGCCCAGATCGCCTTCATCGCCATCTTTATCTTCTGGTTCGCCTCTACCTGGGGTCCTGGTGCCTGGATCGTCATCGGCGAGATCTTCCCCATCCCCATCCGATCTCGTGGTGTCGGTCTCTCCACTGCCTCCAACTGGCTCTGGAACACCATCATTGCTGTCATCACCCCTTACATGGTCGGTAAGAACCGTGGAAACCTCAAGTCCAACGTCTTCTTCATCTGGGGTGGTCTCTGCACTTGCGCCTTCATCTACACCTACTTCCTTGTCCCCGAGACCAAGGGCCTGTCTCTCGAGCAGGTTGACAAGATGATGGAGGAGACCACTCCCCGAACCTCGGCTAAGTGGAAGCCTCACACCACCTTCGCCCAGACTATGGGTGCTGGCGATGTCAAGGTTGTCCCCAAGACTGAGCACGAGGATAACGTCTAAGACGAACATCATTAAACAACTGCCCCCCTTGATGGGGAGATTATTTCTTTTATAATTATACCTGCATAGTTGGAGGTCACGGTGGTGACCAGAGAAGAAAGCGGAAGTACATGAGTTTAATGTGTAAATATGAGAAACAGACTGAATATTTATTCAAGTTATCTACAAACTATACTTTGCTGCATTCGTGACTTTGTATCTTGAATATTTCCAGCTCTTGACTACATTTGTTTCCAATGTCCCATTACTCAACATCAACAGTCCGATATCTAATAAGTCACATGCAACAAAGACACCTCGATGATCAATCAACGTAATAATTGTGTTCAAGAAAAACTTAAATCTTACAATCATATCTGCAGCCACATACGTCTAACTGGATCAATTACTCATAACTTGACGCCTTGAGACAACTCTTCTACAATCACATTTTGACTGGATTTAAAAGTGAAAACCTAGAACAAAAATAGACCGAATGTGAGTTTTTGAGGTTTAAATAAACTCAAATAAGTGTGTAAGCGTTGAGTTGGTGTCCTCGGATACGCCGGATGGATCCAGCCAGTGGGAGATTGGGTTGAAGATATGCTTAATTGAGAGGATTTTATTGGATTTGGGAGTGTAAGAGGGGTGTGTCGTCTTGTAGGATAGTTTTGTCTGACGAGAGCGAGTTTAGCTGGCGAGAGTTCTTCTATATGTTGGGAGATTCAAGTGGGATGACAAACGAGTTTGCAATTATTGAGTTGGATGTAGTTGGGTGAGGACTGAATGAATATCGATTCCAATAGCTGTCATGTGATGGCCTCTCTAGTAGCCTCCTGTCCCAAAAGAAGCTTTGTAATATTATGTGAGCCTGCTGAGCCCCTAACTATTTGGTAATCCATAAGACGTAGCTGAGTTCACTATGTCAGGATATAGATAAAACTTGTGTTCCATATCTGAGATCCGAGTTTCATAATTTATATTGAATGATAAGTTACATACAATCCATCAGTCTAGGAATTCAGAAAAGGTTTCCGATACCTATTTTGTGATAATATATCTAATCATTCAGGGTAACCCAGCCAACAATGTCTCAGAAGCCTGTTTTCCCGCCTTACTATCTCCTCTTCTTGTAACGCATCAAACCATTTCTACGGCGAGTGTGCCCGTGACCGTCTGTTGTTTGTCCAGGTTGCTCTCGACCTCAAAGAATCTCTGCCACAGCGGAGTGTAAGATATGCTATTATTAGTAATCTGGAGTACTCACGTAAGCAGGAAAACCCACAGATTTTAACCGTTTGCTACCCCTGAGCAGGGAATTCAGGCATGCCAAAAGGGTACGGCTCGACTATAGACGTCATGATATATCAAGTCAACGTCTTTCTCGGAGAATTTAGAAGTCTCAATCGCAGCATCCCATTGCACAAGTAGAAGCTCTTCTATATATTATGCCTTATAAAGAAGCGGTTGATCAACTCCATTCAAGCCTACGGGAACACAGTCATATTTATCAAGACCCAAATATTCGGTTTACCATGTTGTAGTATTTCTAGTTCGAAGTATATATGGTTGTCTGATACATGGAAAAGCCAATCAGTGATCCATCCCACTCAATTGCCTCCTGTCCACCTTGTTGCTGTTGAAGCATACAAGTCCGACCCTATGATGCCTTGTTGCACGAAGCATCAACCTTGTGCCCTTGCCCAAGTCATGTATGCCGAAACTTCAACTTTCACTAGTTGCCACTGCAGCATGTAAGTCAACACAGCATGTCATGATGGTAAAGACCGCACTAACCTGTCAAGATAGATACGTAGCCCATGATCTACTCGGGGATGGCAGTCTTGACCTCAACGTGCTCAACCTCTTCATCACGCTCCTGGAGCAAGTCGCGACGGCCAGGGAAGTCGCAGTCTGAGCCTTGTCCACCGCAGCATCTGTCGAAACCTCGAAGACGCTCAGAGATGGAGCCAGCCCGGCAGTCGTCTCGGCTGAAGACACCACGAAGCTGACGACAGCACCTGCGAGTGGCGCCCAGGTTCTGCCTGCCGTTGTTTCCGAAACACTTACAGGCTTCTCCAGTTGCGGAGAGAGCAGCAGTGATGGCGAGGATGGTGAACTTGGAGAATTGCATGTTGGCTTAGGAAGGGGTTTGTATGTTAAGATATTGTGAGATGAGGAGAGAAGAAGATTGAATAGTTGTTTGTTTGCTTGCTTGATTGTTTGTTTGTGTGCTTGTTTGATATTCTGATCCAAGGGGTCAGGAGGGGGTTCTTATATACTTTGTCAAGCCGCTGCATGCCTATCATCTGGCGGCCCAAGATATTGCGTTGTGCTCATAAGCATCCTCAATCCGAATCCAAGACTCTCAGTGGTTTCCTTTAGACCGATCTGAGGCTATTGGTACTCGAATGCAATATCGTGTTGGCTGTGCCCTTGATCGTGCAGTATCATGACAAGTGGCGCAACCATAGATCTCGGCTGAGTTGGAGGAATATCAACCATGGTGATTTTCTTTATGCATTGAGGCTGTAAAGAAGGCCGTGATCAACCTCCAAGATGCTCACCATCGTCAAGAATGAGGCATTGATCAATTACGCCAAGATTCAATATGACGATTCTCGATTTAGCCCACCAGGATGCCCCCAAATTCTTCCAAACGAAGGACTATGGAATGCGTAGATCTAGACCACCATAACCCTGCCACTTGGATCTAATTGGACTAATTTATTCTATGAGGTTTATTCCAGATTGCATCATTCTAGCTGTTTCGTTGGCGAGTGTTAATACAGCCCCCAAGGGTATCAACTCCGCGATTTTCTCGGTATCTTCGCCGCCAAAGAATTTTAAGATGCCAAGAAGAGACTATAAGCTGATCATATAGATAGAGATCTTATAATACTGTGCTGATTTGAAGATAAAGTAAAAAGTATTGGCTGCTAATATTGAGGTACTAGCAATCACATCCTGGGGGCTGTACACATCTATGCTGTATGTAAGATTCCTTATGTGAAATGCAATTCATTCCCTCTAATTATAGAGGCCTTCTACACATATGCAGGACTCTATGTAAAATGCAATCTCCTCTTAGAACTGAGGCCAGTTACAAAGACGTCAGTTCTATAGAGGCAGCTTCCTATTTATTATATAGGTAGCTTCTAAGAGGCTAATTGGCTAACAAGACTCCGATGTGATCAGGTTGAAATCTTAGATGCATTGGTCCCAATGTATGTAATGTTTCTCTGTTTGGGTAGCAGTCGATAGCCGGAAAATATGTATACGATATGCAAGGATATATAGAGTTGAAGAACCAAGAATGACTAGGATCTAGGACATTCCTCCAATCGGACAAAGGGTTTTGAAACGATTGGTTTAAGAGGGTCCTTTTGCTTTTATCTTACATGCATGGCCTCAAACAACAAAATACAAAAGAAGAGACTGTTATTGGACCTTGTCATACATTGCTGGCTCCATATTGGGGGCTAATTAATGCGAAAAGAAGCAAGCCCAATGTGTTACAGCATTAACCACGCCACAGCGACAACCAATATGACGACAGCCTTGAGCATCTTCATTGGATTGCGCGGCAATTCTTTGTTGCCCTCTCTTTTCTCCTCGATTCTTAGTCTGTCTTGGTATCTCACGGTCTTTATCCATCCTCAGCATTACAGCTTCCCATCAACAAGCCAGATACTCACAACCACGATTAATCGGATTCTATCAAACCAAGCTCTGTTGAATAATGCTAGCTCATGAAGCCTATGGCATCAACTCGCCGCATGCCTCATTCATCTTGGCCGTGTTGCTGACTGCAGCAACACATTACTTGTTTCGCCGAGAGGATGAGCTCTTGTCTGAGATCATATGCTGGGTTTGCTTGCCTCTGACCTTGCAGGCGAATAATTCCAGGTGTGGAGTTGATGCAGGCCTGCCCATCAAACGTGCCATTGAAAGAAAACCTCCCTCATCGTTATCCTTATGGACCGTCGCGGGGTGTCTTTTCCTCCTATCCGGTTGTCGAGCCGAGGCGGATAGTTTTAAGCTTTTAGTAGGTTGGATATTCTTGTCTTGGTACCATCTCATAGTAACTCTAGTTGTAGCCAGTACTAACCCCCCTGCTTATCCTCGCCCAGAGAGGCTCGAAACCCAAAGCTCAAGAGCAAGAAACCTCGGACATCTCCAGACTAGCCCCCCTCACCAATAATCTTTGGATGGTAGTTTCGATTGCAGTATTTTCTTCTCTGACTCTTTTGGGCTGGAATCATTCTGGGCTTGTGCCCTCCGCTATGGCAACTTGTCTTTCTTTCATCGTCTACACTTCATTCTTACAGGGACCACGGGCCAGACCCTTTCTACCTACCCTGACACCTTTCGAAAGTCATGTTCGCTCTCTTGCACCAAGGACCGCCGGGTTAATATTTATCGGAGCTATTGTGAGGGTCTTGGTCTTTGGGTTTCCGCAGAGCAGGCCTGTGAATGCATTGCTCTTGGGAATTGTCAAAGCATTTTCCTGGAAATTCACAGCCCAATCTGTATGTTGAATACTTCCCATTTGTCGACTTGTAACAGTCTTCTGACTATCCATCTCAGGCTCATCATACGTCCTGGAACATCGCGACCATGGTGGCGACGTTCGGCCTTCTATCTACGCGGAACCCATCCAACATCACGTTCGAGACCGAGGCTGTATCAATCTTTGCCTGTTCTTTGCTTTCCCTCTGTCAAATTGCTGGTTTCATCCCGAAACGAATGAGGCCAATATGGGCATTGCACGTCTGCATTTTGTTACCCCTTGTCCCATATGCAGCCAACATTGTGGCTATCCACCAAGCGCAAAGAGAGGCTCTAGTCTTTAGCCAGTCGGCGCCACATCCAGTAGAAGCCCTTTTCAACCAGTCAAGATATGAGTTTCAACAAATATCAAGAAGACAATCTTCTAGCTTCGAGGCAGCATCCACCCAGTATCAAAAGCGATATGGCGTTGAACCGCCCCCTGGATTTGGAGACTGGTATGAGGTCGCCCGTTCTAGCGATTCACCTCTGATTGACGAATTCGACTCGATACATCGAACAATATCACCTTTACTGAAGTTAAGTGGGAGGCAGATCTTGAACAATATGCGTCAAGCTCAACACCTCCATGGGGCCGATTTATGGCTGTGTTCCTTTTCCGGGGCTACTTCTAAAACCCAATGCCGCCATCCTCATCGCACGTTTGACAGGCACATTTCACTCATGTTTAATAACATCTTGGCCAACTTCACCAAGCTCCCCGATGTCCAGTTTCTTGTCAATCATATAGATGAGCCTCGAGTTCTCTACCAGACTCCCTCTGAAGCGACTCCACTTCAAGATTCGAAAATCACTGTTGAGGATCATGGCCGCAAGCCGATATGGAACTTGATAACCAAGGGATGTGAGCCTACGAGGAAACTGGCAGGGGGTGGAGATGGTATCAATACTTTTGGCCTACCCTTTGTCACCAACCTCTCTTCCACTCAAGACCTCTGTCAACACCCGGAATACCGCACATCACATGGCTTCATGATGAGTCCTGTGTCGTTCCGCCCAATTAATGGCCCAGTTCCCATACTTTCAACCGGTGCACTATCCACCATGGGTGATATTCTAATCCCAAGTCCTGCTTATACAGAGACCGAATTCATCTACGATGAGGCAAAGGACATTGCATGGGAGAAGAAGAGGAACAACCTCTACTGGGCTGGTTCAACTACTGGCGGTTACGCGATTGACCGCCACTGGCAAGTCTTCCATCGACAAAGATTTGTTGAACTGGCACAGAATCTGAAGAAAGGAAGCTATCATCACTTCCTACGGATGAAAAATGGCATCGTCCGGAGGGTAAAGTCGCCGTTCCTTAATGGCAGGCTTTTTGATGTCGCTTTTACCCGTGTATTCCAGTGCCAAAGAAAAGCTTGTAGAGACCAAGATGCTTATTTCCGGACCAAGGCGTGGGTGGATAAAGACGAAGCCCTAAATTCAAAGCTCGCCTTTGATATGGACGGGAATGGCATAAGCGGCCGTTTTTATAAGCTGCTGGCTTCCAATTCAGTGCCATTGAAGCAGACCCTGTTTCGAGAGTGGCATGACGATCGCCTTGTACCGTGGCTACACTATATACCGATTAGCCAGAGTATGGAGGAGCTTCCAGAGGTGGTGTTCTATCTCACTTCAACACCATCTGGCAAGGAAGTGACCAGGCAAGTTGCAGAGTATGGCCGAGAATGGTACTCCAAGGCATTTCGCGAAGTGGATATGGGTCTTTATATGTATCGACTGTTGTTAGAGATGGCAAGACTCCAGGATCCTCAACGTAGGATATTAGAGAAATCGTAAATTTTCATAGAAAGAGCTTAAATTAAAATATCTCGATACTAGTTGCGCGTGCAGGTTAGGAGGTTATTAAGGCAGGTCAAAATTAACAATAGCAATTATTAAACTTGTAGCTTGCTACAAGGATGAAGGGGAAGCTACTGGCACAAATCCCGAACCTCAGTTCTGCAATAATTATTCACTTTCTACTTTGTCACTCCAAGAAGCATGTTGCATATCAGCAAGTTTGGCTGCCGATGAGTATTGGGCGCGGGTAAGCTCGGGTCTGACGCCCAAAAGAAAATGATACGATTCACCCTCGAAATGTTTATGTAACTTACAGGTCTGTTGTTCAGGCCAGCTACTGAGTAATGAAACCATTCAAATATACATTGCCTTGACGATTCCATCATATTATCCTAGTGTAGCTGAACTGCCTTACATGAGAACTCTTGGCTGCTACTTGATGTAAGAGCCAGTTAATTATATGAGAGAGGGCGTAGCTGAACAGCTGCAGAGACAGGGGCTGTACGTCAATTTGAGGCCTCCCACTTGGTTCAGCTATTACAGTTGGTCGATCCAATCTCTTTTCAATCCCATACCTATCAAACATATCACCTTGCAGGCGCACCCTGACGGCACACAAACTACCTAGTGTGAGGACTATTGACCAGCTGTTTCTTGGCACGTCGGGTATCATGTATTTCACCCGTGAGCTGAAAGATAGTTCGCATGCGCCTCAGTTGAGTATGTTCATGATTCTCGTATAGAGCCCGCGTTTACTCAGCCGAGGAAACAAAATGTTGACTTGTCAGTAAAAATGCTGTACCTCAACTGAGACAACGCATCACGCTACCCCGTTGATCAGCTTTTTGCTTGGCAACCTTGTTGAACCTGGAAGGCCTCAATTCGTCTCCCATAGCCGAAAATCAATGTTTTATAAGGCAAATGGATGTATTTAAGATCAAACTATCTTCATGACAGCCTTAGTAACTCTGAATCTCTTATTCCTTGTCTCATCTTTAGTTCACCCACAGAAACCATGTCTTTACAAGCACCACTAGGTAAGTAAGACATCACCGTGTGGCTACAAAGGTTTTAACTAAACATGCCTAGATCATGAAGCATTTTGGGGAGACGTCAATGCTGATATGAGAGAGAAAACGAAAGCATATGGCGACAGGGCGCTTGCCATTGTTGAAAGAGGATTTCTGCCCAAAAGCAATTGGCACCCTTGGCAGAAAACTAATCATCTGGAGATAAAAACTGATGTAAGAATTTTCGAATCGACGGGTGATCATTGCGGTCTGCCCAATGAGCCACCAATGTTCGAAAACATAAGAGATTTGTTGATGTGGTGGGAGAACACGCCCAAAGATGGCACAGCCAAGCAACCAAACAGACGCATAATCATCATTGAAGATATGCACCCCAGAGTGATAGAGCTACTTGGGGTATTGCTGGATATCCCACCAGAGTTCTTCTTGGCCCATTGTGAGGAATTTGCAACCCTCAGCGTTATGGATGAACACGGTGCAGCTGATAGTGGCTCAACATATTGGAAGGTTCCAATACCACGAAGCTATCTTTCACCCAGGTCTCAATCACCGGAGCTCCCCGTCGACGATGCGTATGACTTGAGACTCGGCAATATTAATCGAGGTGCGATTGGTTACCTGCCATCCGAGTATATCGACGTCAACAGTTTTGTATCTTACTGGGCGAGGTGCTACGGGGAAGACTCTTGGACGGGTAAGTCTTCAGCGTCCCCATCAATTGTCTGGATAGCCGTGGCTAAGAGAGGGCCCAAGTCATCCTTTTGGTTGACTCACACACCTGCAACATCCAGTCATCGTCAAACCCAGATATACGTCAACAAATAACTGATTTCCCTACGATTCGAGATCTTACCCGCGTATTCAGACATGGATGTGCTTTTGATAGCACAATAAGTCAGAAGACACTGCCACTTTTCGAACTGGTTGTGGACGGCCATAACAGTCGTGATCCAAGCGATGATGATGAACTGCACACATCTACTGCTTTCGCTCGCAATATTATTCGTTCTATCTGGGAGGAGGACGTCGTACGAGAAGCATCCAATGTCCATGATATTCAATATGAAGATGAAAGGGGACAAGACTCGATATCCTCATCTCAGGTAATTGGCTACGAACAATATCGAGAGTTGATGTTGGAACGACAAAGACTTCGGGAGAAGAAAAGAAAGCTGCACAGCATCATGTGGAGTTTCCAGTGTAGGCAGCCCATAGAGGTTGATTCAGAGGAGTCTGACCCAGGAGAACACGAGTCGTGGGCTATATTGGAAGAAATGCTTGACGCTGCAGATTCAACCTTGGGTGACCATATGGCTATGTTCGCACAGCGCACATCGCTCGGTCAAGCGGATGCTACTGATAGGCAGGCCCGAAGCTCCGGCCAGCTAACCAAGATTGCAACATTCATCGTGCCCTGCACATTCGTGGCATCTATCTTTTCCATGAACGGGGATTTTGCGGCTGGAGAGAGCTCTTTCTTTGTCTACTGGGCCATATCTGTCCCAATAACGTTCTTTCTACTCATGTGGATCATGGCTAATGACCCTGACCGTCGCAAATATTTGAAAGATATTCAAGTGTATCTATCTAACTTATTCAGCCATCAAGAGAAGGAAGATGAGGCGTCTGACAATGGAAGCGGAAGTGGTGTGAGCAAGAAGAAGTGGATGATACATAGGCGACATGAACGAAAGCCGGATCAACAGGGAGGGGAAGCTTGACAGCTTTGAAAACTAGAAGCTTCAGCTTCAATGTCAGCAATGGTCGAAGCTGCAGGGGGAAAATCATGATTGCCAACGATCGCCAACCCTTCCCCGGGGCTTTTAGCCTAGTGTCCTGGAGATTGTAACTCTGGGCATAGTACGTATTGGATGGAATCCTGTGAAGGATCGTACATGGCGGGCGGGGTTGCATGTGTAGTGCTTACATATATTTGCATGGCATTGTTTATTACTAAGTTCCTGGCGTTTGGGTTCGAAATCTCGCATAAAACCGAGCACGTATCTTCTTCCTTCTCCAAAGCCCCCAAGAAAGATAAACCATTCGGTAAATCGTGACTTTCATCATGGCTTCAAACCCCGAGCTAGTCCGCATTGCTATGCGAGACAAGCACTATAACGAACGCTCTGAGATTCAGCATGCGGTAATGAAAGCTGGACTTCATCTAATTCCCAGCTTTTCGGATCGTAAGTCAAATCACCCAATACCATACTTGCTGTTGAGTCGGCTCTAACCTGCAGTAGGAGATAACTTGGTAGTTGTTGACTATGGATGTGCTCAGGGTGCCAATTCGTGAGTCCCGAACCCGATTATGTGCTTTAACACTGACACTCCAAAGTATCGATCCCGTAAAGAAGGCAATCTCTACCCTGCCAGATGGTGCTATCGCCTCTCTTATCTTCGAAGACACCCCCTTCAACGATTTCGGCACCTTGGCAAAGACCATTGCTGAACAGTTTTCCAACTTGGACACAAAGGTTCAGATTGTCCCGAGTCTCGTACCACTGGGGTTCTACAATCAGGTAGTCCCCACCGGTCAAGTTGACATCGGTTTCTCCTGGTCATCCTTCAGCTACCTCGAGAAGACTCCATCAGTCAGTCTGGATGCAACAGCCTCACCAGCTGAATTCGCAGCTGCTCGTCACAAGGCACTCGCAAATGCGGGGCATACAGACTTGATCAAATTGTTGAAGCTTCGAGCCAAAGAGGTTCGAAGAGGAGGGTATCTCGTTGCTGCGATTGGAGGACAGATGCCCGAAGGAGAGACAACGCCCACCAAAACAGGTGTCCAAGTTATTCAAGCTGGGTTGATGCGCATGGTCGGCGAAGGCAAACTAACCATTCCTGAACTAATGCAGATGGCTTTGTTTCCAAGTCATGAACGCACCCCCGACGAAATCAAAGCTGCTTTGGAGGATGAGGCGGTGGCACCTTTGTGGGAGGTTGAGTCTCTGGAGTCCAAGCTAATTGTGCAACCTGCATGGGAAGTCTATCAAGACAAAGTGCAGGCTGACAAGAGTGTCAAAGACGAGGCCGTGAAGGAATATGCCAAGGTTGTTATGAATAATGTGGTGGCAGCATCTGGCAGGTTCTGGGTTGATATTCTGAAGAAGTCAAGAGGCGAAGACTGGGATGGAGGCGACGCCTTTCTCGAAGAATTCATCAGCATTTCAGTTGAGGAGTTTGTAACTAAACATCCCGATTATAAGCTTGAGTTGTGGTATAACTACGTCAAGCTCAAGAGGACTGATAAGGAGATTTAGTACATACTATTTTGATAATGGGGTAGAATCCAATGAGAGGAGACAACTCCATAGAGTTTTCGGAGTTGAAGGTATCACGTCATGTTGAGCAATGGATTAGTAATAGGGAACTCCACGGATTTTACGATACTGGATAAAAGATGCCGCCATACAATGCAACTGTTTCTTTCAAATGCAATATTGAAACAATTCTCATAATATTAACCAATTAAACTATATCTTGGTCATTACGAATTGAAAACATCACCAAACCCAACATGACGCAGATTGGAATCTTCCCCGCTTCTGGAGCCCTTGGCACCAGCACATACACTCATCTTCTATCTCAAGTCCCGAACGAACAAGTCACACTTATCAACCGACATCCCGAGAAAGTTCCCCAGAAATACGTCGAAAATGGAACCATTGTTCGTCAGGCATCTTACGAGTCTAGCGCCGAGGAGCTTGAAGCTGCTTTTGGGGGAATCAATATCCTCTTCCTGATCTCATACCCCAGCCATGTTCACCAGTACAGGACCAAGGTACACACCAAAGCGCTTGATGCAGCCATTAAAGCAGGCGTTAAGCATATATTCTATTCCTCTTTGGGGTTTGCCTCTATCAATAAGGATACTACCAAGGCCGAAGTCATGGGGGCGCATCTTGATAGTGAGGCGTATTTGAGAGAGCTTGCTGGCGCTCACTCTGGATTTACTTGGACGAGCATTCGTGAAGGACTGTACAGCGAGTCGTTCCCCATCTATACTGCATTCCTCGACCTGCAGAACCCACCGTCCAAGATCCTCATTCCCCACGACGGAAGTGGCCCCGGTGTTAGTTGGGTCAAGAGAGATGAACTTGGAGAAGCGACTGCTCGTCTGATCGCTTCATACGCGAAATCACCTTCCTCGTTTAAGTACACCAACGAAATAGTTACCTTAACCGGACCCAAGTCATTGACGTTGGCCGAGACGGTGAAAGTGTTGTCTCGAGCTTCAGGCAAGGACTTTCAGATTCAGGAAGTCAGTCTCGAGGAGTACATCAACCTCCCGCAAGTCAAGGGATATTTCGGCAGCGAGGAAAAGGCAACTACGTGGGCAACGGCATGGGAAGCTATCCGAGCCGGAGAGACATCCGGTGTAACTACGACGATAAACGAGGTTCTAGAACGCGAACCTGAACCCTTTGAAAAGACTATTGAGGAACTCGCCAAGAAGCAGCGGTCAGAGTGATGGAAAGTGGGTGATAGTTGTTGTTGATTGAGAGAATGAAATAAACGGTGTAGGTATAGGTATGTACAAATCAATCTGCTACGTAGCAGAAGGTTGGTGTAACGGCCAATAAACAAAGCATGGCAGTTCTATTTTTAGTTATGGATAGTTAACTCTGTGCTACGCAGTTATTGACAGAACGCGGTGAAGATCAGCGCCTACTAAGTTTGTATTTGAGTTTGATGGCACTGTTGGTGAAATGAGGTTTCATGCAAGGTTGCACGGCAAATCATTCTAGAAAAATTCTAGCATTCCCCCAAAAACTATTTAATTACAAGTTCAACTGAATGAATTACAGCAACGATGAGAATCCTTTATCGGATCTTCTCAGCCGCAGATCTGGGCATGGCGTGCGTCAGTGGGTATTTTTAGCCAAGACATCGGGATAATATCTGTAATACCATGTCCGATTTGTCCGGAGGCGCAGGGATCTAGTTGCTCACTGACTGAAACGTTACTAGGAAACATCGGCGATTCTCCCGTATTTTTTACGATATAGAAATAAAATACGTGTACATCTGGATCCTCAGCTCGTATCATTTGGCTGCGAGCAAGGGGGAACAACAGTTCATTCAGTTGAGTGGCATTGCTGACCCGCCTTAGCTGGCGGAATAATATCTCTATGTGAAATCCAAGATTCATGCCCAAGTGATTGGATGCAACGTAGTCCACTAATCAAAAGACCCGTTTCAAGGAAATGATGTCAACAACTGCCGTTGTTTCGGCTCCATGGACTCATTTTCGAAAGGATCGACAACAAGATCTCTTGGGACCTCGTATCCAAAATATATATAAGTCAACTCCCCAACCCAGATTAGAACCTCTGAATTTCCTTCCATCCCAAGCACACAAGCCAAAAAATCCATCAAAATGCAGTTCAAGACTCTCTTCGCCGCCTCTCTCCTCGGCCTCGTCGCCGCTGTCCCTGACGGCACCAAGACCTCTCCCCCCAAGACCAAGGACTCCCCCGTGCCCAAGGCTTTCGAGCTCGTTTCCCTGCGATCGGGCAGCGATGTTCACTTCCAGCGCTTCAGCGCCAACGAGGGTGGTTTCTACCTCGGCCTCCCTCCCAACAAGCAGAATGCCACCTGCTCCGGCAAGTCTACTGGCACTGCTATTTTCCGCCTTGGCGTTGAGGGCGAGCTGTTCCTCTTCAGCAACGAGCAGTTGCAGCAGCGTGCCTACACCGACCGCTCTGGAATGGGTAAGTCTATATGAGTATAGCAAATATTGGACAATCACTAATACGGAATCAATAGGTCAAGGTGTCCTTCGCTACGCCGACCGTGACGCCGCTCTCCCCCGAAATGCCGAGACTAAGGGCTGGAAGGTCGACAAGGCTGGCAACCTCAACTTTGGAGATGCCAAGGGCTTCACCGCATGCCCCAACGACGATGGCTCTTGGAAGGTCTGGGTTGCTACTGGTAACAACCGCCCTGGATACAGCGAGAAGGATTGTCTTGGTTTCAATGCTCGCGTTGGTGAGGTCAAGCACGCTACCAGCTGCACCTACTCTACTTAAATAAGGGATGACGGACTGTCTGTGCGCGGTGCTAACGATTCATGTCATGTACATATATAAACATTAGACCAAGAACATGCTTATTATCACGCGTTTCCTCTTCTCCAACTTCACCTCCTTTACTGAATGTGGGGGTAACTAAACCGGATCAACCGGCCTGAATTAACTTTCATGAAACACCCGACACGTGACTTTATGCCGATGTCTTTCCGTCGCTTATCAGATCATCTGATAAAAATATCTCAAGAACCCCCCTGCAACTCCTCAGCATCTTCCCCCAGCCAACTGCGACGCCATGAGATTCGCAGTTCCTCTGGGCGCCCTGCTCATCAATCTATCGATATGGATATCTCCCGGTCTAGCCGAAGACAGATCCCCCGAGAAAGTCTGCTATGACGCGTGTTTCGAGTGTTTTAGGCCGGCACATTTCGATGATGTTCCACGCAACCAGAAGGGCTATAACAAGATCTGCTACAGTCCCAAGGCAATATTGTCGTTGTACTTGTGTCTTGATGCTTATTGTATGCCTGAGGCGAGGAATGCAGGGTTGATACCGTATAACGAGACGTGCCGAGAGCAGGCGCATATTGTTCTTCCGCCGTTCGACGTAATTTCGAATTACACGACCGAGGATATTAAGAAACTGAAAAGGTTTGGCCAAAATGAAACAGATCAGGGTGTCACTTTCAGAGAGGTCGTTTTACCCTCGGAGAAGTGGTTTAGTATTTGGTGGGATACTATGGTAGGTAAATTGACAGCAGTCCATGAACAAGACTGATTATGTGCTCAGGACTCTGTTGCATATACATACACATACCATGATATATACGGGTAAGGATAGACGTGGATACCTACGTCAAAAGACATGCTAATCATAGACAGACGGGTCATGATTATCTTCTGGGTCATTGTACTAGCTATTGGCATTTTAAATCATGTTATCCAAATCGTCCATCGACACCTGATTCGCAACCATTCTTCCAAACCCGGGGGACGGCTCTGGAACCTTTACAACTGGTCACTCAACCGAATTGCAGTCCCGGCGACATTTGGAGACCGATGCTCACAAAAAGTCGGCTGGGGAACAGTGCCTCCTCAAATACAGTCTTGGACTCTCTTTGCCTTCCTTTTTCTCAATATTTTGTTGAGTATCATTGGATATAGGATTGTACCAGTAAATATGTAGTAAGTACTCCCTGTAATAGTTATTATGTCAACCAGCTGCTCACAATGTCCAGCTTCCCGTCTACGGACAAACAAATTCTTCGTTATGTCTCGGACCGGACAGGCATTATCTCATGGGTCAACTTTCCAATTATTTGGTTATTCGGAATGAGGAATAATCTTCTTATGTGGCTGACTGGTTGGGATTTTGGAACGTACAATAACTTCCATCGCTGGGTTGCTCGAATCGCTACAGTCCAGGCAGTTGTTCATTCTATTGGATATTCTATTTTGGTAATCAGAGGTTTGTCACTTTCTTACTTAAAACTACTCTCCTACTAACCTGGAAATAGAGGGTGGTTGGCAACATTACCTATCTTGGTGGTACTATATGTTTTGGTGGGTTGGCGAAGTTGTAAGTTTCTCCTGCACCTCACTCCATTCTTAACTGACATTTTAGGCAACTATCGTCATGTCTCTCCTCGTGGGGGCATCTTTCTATTGGATACGTCGCCAACAATATGAACTGTTCTTGGTTGTACACATCATCATGTCTATCATTCTCCTTATCACAATGCTTGCGTAAGTCTCATCTTCACCACCACCAACGCAAACTAACAACATAGTCATGTCTCCATCTTCCAAGGCCAATACGACGTATTCTTTTGGGTTCCTTGCTTCATCTGGGTTAGCGATCGCGTCATCCGAGCTCTTCGAATCGCAGCTTTCAACCCCAAGCTGTTCACCTGGGCAACTTCCGTTTATCACCCTACCTCAAACATTGTCAGACTTGTTATTCCTTGGTCGAACAGTCTATACAAGCCATCTCCTGGAACCTTTTACTACATCCATATCCTCAACGGACCTCGCTGCTGGGAAAGCCATCCTTTCACAGTGGCAACAGTCATGGATGAAGGACAGCACGCTTCGAAACAGCTTGGTGAACAGGTTCCTCTCCTCGAGAACGACATCCCCGAGCAGAGCTCAGAAGCTATTGAGTCACAAAACATACTCAGCGAAGCTCGCACCATGACGTTTCTAATTCGGCCTTATGATGGCTTCACCTCAAGACTCAGAAACACAGCCTCAGCAGAATGGCCCAAGAACGTCCCCCAACGAGTCCTCGTAGACGGACCCTACGGCCATACTCGCCCCCTCCATCTTTTTGACAATGTCATCTTTGTCGTCGGTGGTAGCGGCATCGTCCTTCCTCTATCATACCTCCAACTACTCACTAGCCCAACGGGCCCCCGATCCGTCAAAATTCACTGGGCAGTTCGCGAGCCCGCCTTTGCACTAGATGTTCTCAGGACAGACATCGCCGATGCACTGGGCAGTGCAAATCTTAGTGTAGAGATTCATCTTACAACGCATACCCCTCAAGATGAATTGAATGACTGGCCCTCGCAGGTCACGTTGCAGAGAGGGCGTTTGGATGCCTCGGAGGTGGTACGGGGGAGGAGTGAGGAGGTGCTTGGGGAGAGTCTCGCAGTCGTTGCTTGTGGGCCGGCCGAGATGGCGGATGATGCCAGGAAAACGGTTGCTGGTTTACTGAGGAATGGGGTCATGCGGATAGAGTATTTTGAGGAGAGTTTCCAGTGGTGATGTAGATGTAGGTTAGAGTATTAGATTTAATGGTTAGATTTTAAAATATTGTTGTGGCTAGAAATACAACCCGCGATATCATCAAATATCTTTAAGTCGGTCGCGGACATGTAAATCATGGCTCGGGACCGCAGAACGATATGCAACAAGAAAACAGCAATCAATTATATCCGTCATGTCGTCGCTAATATCAAATATTCTACCCCAAACGATTCTTAGATGATGTCCCGTTAGTACTCCGTTTTAAGCTTTCCCCGTCAATCTAATACTCCTTAATAATCTTTTATCACGCCAACGCCCCTTGTTCCAGTGGGGGAAGTGCTTTCTCATTAAGCGCTCAGCCTCATAATCATAGTACCTCGCTTTCATGAATGCCTCAAGAATGAATGTGTCGCAGATTGGCGGCTGTAGCTTCTTTGTGTAAATACCTTTGGCTAGCTGGGAGGTGACCCTAGCACCACGCTCCAGTAACTTCCGGAGATGCCCTTCGCTTATTGACTCGTTGTTTTCGTTGGCTGATAGAATCAGTAACTCAAAGACAGTTTGGTCATCCTGGTTCTTCCGATTTAGATCACAATTCTCTGGAGTCATCCGAATGATGTCCATCTTCTTGTCAAAGTCCACAGCCATGCTGGCAATGTCGTGCAGCACCTCGCTCTTTTTACGAGTGACAGTAGCGCCATAGCGGATGAGCAGCTTAATGTAATCGCAATGAGTCTGGCCATCTCCCTCAAGCTCGCTGTAAAGAATGCTCTCAAGAGCTGTTTTGGACTGGTTGTGCCGCGACTTTTCGTCAAACTCTGCATTGGGGTCGGCTTTAGCTTTTAGGAGGATTTCGGCCATTTCAGGAAGAGGGAATCCTCCAGGAACCCATCCAGCAAAGTGCAACAAGGGACGACCGTGCTTGAATATGCTGGTTTCCTTGTGGTTCAGAGCATCGACGACGAACAACTTCATGTCTGACCAGACACAAAAGGCCAAAAATGTCAGTACCCATGTTTCGTCTGTCTCTCTGAAGTAGTCTGAGACCCAGCGTTCTCCTCGTTTGGATCTTTTAGAACACAGTCGATCCAGCGAGTTCAAAAGGGGGAACAGAGAGCGCTCGGTCAGTGCTTCGGCTTTCGGTGCGTGCTGGATGACGATTTTCATTGGATCTAGCTCCCACATGGATTGTAAAGGTGAATCTTCTGGTAGTTGTAAAGCTGCAGCAGCTAGGTTCAGGTAGAAAACGTGACCATTGTGCATGCAATCATAGCTGGCCGACTCACTGGGCCAGTTCAACAAGATCTCGTCAATCTTTGGTTTCAGCAATGGGTCCTGAAGAAACTCCTTTACTGTTTGATGAAGAAACTGAACCCTCCACGTAGTTGAGTGAACAACATGTTCAGAACTGCCAGTTGCCACTGTGCCGGACTGCTCATGCTCATTTGGTCTGACCACTTGAAGTAGCCCTCCTGTCAGCTTTTTGATCCTCCTCTCCAGGTTCACTCCATCATTGGAGAGCTCGCGTAGCTGCTCATTGGAAAGGTTGGGCGAGGACTCGGGATCTGGCCTCATCGGCAAGATTTCCAAGAGAATACCGATATCGAGGAGAGAAACTGGATCTTGAGCTCGGAGCACAGTCTCGAGAACAGCATGAGAGGAGCGCATCGTTTCTTTGGGTCTGTTTCGAAGAATGTCGAGATAGAACTTTGACAGTTCTTTCTTCGGTACCTGGTTCAGATTCTTCATAAGGCTCGGCAAAGAATCACCATCTTCCATTCCCTTCTTGACATCGTCAACAATAAGGCGAACCCAGATGAAAAGACCATGAGAGTCTTTGACAATCTTGTCACAAACTCTTTGAAGATCTTTCTTGTAGCTTGCTTGAAGTGTTGGATTTTGTGCACCGGGCTGTGACATTAACTTTTGAGAGACAAACCTGGCGATATCGCCCTGTACCCAATCCTGCATTTTGAGCCCAGGATAGGAACTCAGTGGAACGAAATACTCGTTGTCTGGTCGGCTGGCAAGGCAAAACTTGAATGATCCGTAACCAGGACCAGCGGGCGAGGCCAAATGCTCCAGGAACTCAACGATAGATTCGGATCCTGGAAGTTCGGCTTTGTTGTGCTCATCCAGTGCATCGATAAAGAAACACCAGGAGAACTTTACAACCCTCTGCTCTTTGCATAGAAGGAGGACCTCCTTCAGTCGTTCATATGACCAGTCAAACGATTTCCCCGGAGCCTTATTATCAAGCTCGAGATTAGAATCCGACAAGCGGGGAAGGATATAGGATCGCAGCAGAGGCAAGATTGTTTTCCCTTTCTCGCGCAGTATCTGGAATAGCATCGCTCCGAGCACACCCTTCCAGGATTTGTTGACATCTGCGATCCTGTCGGAAAGGAACATGGATGCATAGGACCATCCAGCATCGCGGAGGGTCGTCTCCACAATCTTTGAATCGACTAGGCTTTTCATAGCCGTGGACTTTCCAGACCCGGGCAATCCTTGGATCCAATAGATGGGATTGCCGAGAGACAACCACTCTTTGAGACCTGGGCCGTCTGGGCTGCCAAGTAGAAGCCATGAGAGAGTTTTTTGATACGGGTCTTCTATTTGATATCTTCGGGTGTCCATATTGTCTTGAAAAGAACGAAGTACAGAAATACCTGTTGATCTATTAGATCAATGCCGGCAGGCTTGGTGTCATTGATAGAGCTAGTTATACATACTGTTGCCAACTTCGTCGTCAACATCTTCGATATATCTTCTGATTTCCGGCAGCACCACCTGATCATACGTTGCTCGAGTCTCCCCCAGTGTCAGAAACTTGCACATGTCCATGTGGTTAGCATCAATTGGCTGTCTCTTTTCCTTTCGGTGACTAATTGCTGACGAGTCAGGCTCGACTATCTATGGACATATTAGAACACAAGACGTCTGATGAGAAGCCGGTGACTTACTAGCTCGTCAAGCCCATTGACCCCCTTGTATCCCCTTTGCTCTTGGAAGGATGTCACTTTGATCTTGTCTCTGTCCAACCGCTTGGTAAAATCGTCACGAAGCGTCTCGAGCAGCGGGTTGTTGGGGGCGAGAAGTTCAAGATTGGCTTTTGAAACAGAAAAGCCCAACAATCCTGCAAACTTCGCAGCAATCTTGCCTTCGTCTACCCAAGCGCCACCTCGGTGCGGTGTTCCGAAGAAGAGGACGGCGATGGTTGACTTGTTGATATCCAAGAATTGGTGGTCATCCTTGTCAACATCACTAGCCAAGCGTAATGCCTTTTTACAGTTAGCAAGGTGATCTCATAACATGTTCCGGTGTTGAAAGGAGATGAGGTAGGCGTACCGATTTGACAACCAGACCCCCAAGTGAATGGGCGATAAATATCAAAGGACGACCTCGACATTGGTGGCGACAAGCAGAAACACGTTGAAGTAGATCCTGTCCGTGAGATATTATGTTACTAGTGTTTGCTGCACCCCTGAAGAAGTTGCTGGGTGACGAATTGTAGCCATATGTGAAGACTCGTGCATTGGGGATGTCCTGGGCTAAAAGATCTCTTGGCCAAAAACACGGCTCTCGATCTTCACCGTGTTCGATACTTGCGTTCTTGCTGAATATTTTGCTGATTTTCTTATTGACTCTCCTGATGTGTTTAAACCCGGAGGAATCAGGGTTTTCGGGTTTGGATGGAGGACTGGCTGTCCAAGTCTTCTCCGGGTGCCCGGCCAAACCATGGACGAACACAATGTCGAGACTTGGCGTATCTGTTCCTTTAGATACTTCTGCGAGCCCAAACTTTGGGATTCGTGGTTGGATGCATGGTCTGATAGTGGTGACGCGTGATAGAGGGATTTTGTCCATGACTTGAGTGGCTGGCAGGTGTATATATGAGGTTATGTGTCCAGGAGTTACTTGTAACGACAAGAACTTCGAAAGAAAAAAAAACAGAATGGAAGCAGGCTATAACTTAGATATTGGGTATTATGGTTCAAAGATTAAAACCACTATAATGCTGGTGTAATAGCGACACGATAGTTTGTTGGATGCTGGGAAGAAGATGAGAAGGAAGACGGATCACACACGGAAAGAGATAATCTTTAAATAGATGGGCGACACAATGTTTTTAGGACGCTGAAGGCTGATATCCAAACCAAAATAACTGTCGGGGTAGGCAGAAATGCAAGTTCCCTCCAGCCTGCTTCTCCAAGCTGGAGGTCAGCAAAGTGCAGATTCCCTCCCGTCGCCAAGGTCACCTTGCAGAGAGATACGAGACGCCACGTTGGGGCGTAGTTTCTGAGCCCGAAAGCCTTACTCTGCTTGGTGACAGAAGATTTCACACACATCTCTCAGTCAAGAAAAGAAAAGGAATGTCAGGATCGTTGACCAGCTAGTCTCTTGACTTGGCTTTAGTATCAGAACGCCTGTAGGGTTATCTACTTTGCCACTTCCCCATTTCTTAGTTTGATTCTAAAGTGAAAAGACATACCGAATGTCTGATCTTTTCTGACATTCTACGATGAGTTGTGTTTCGTTGACGGAGGTCATTTTGAATGGTATCCTGAGGAATGAAACCTGAGAAACTGACAGCAAACAACAAATACGAGTCTATCATTGGCTCAGCATAGCCCTGTCGTGACATGCTCTGCTGTTCATAATTGGCTCTTCGAAACCACCTTCATTGAAGATAACAAGGCTCTTTCATATGTGTCACCCATGTTTCTTCCTAAATAGCCGAACACGAACTGAGAGGGGCCGGTGACGGGGGCCATATGGGGAGGCTTAGTCCTGACTCCTGTTACACACGGACGGATACCAGGGTACTAAGATAGTAAACCTCGCGAAGGCTCGACCAGCATGCATCTGGAAATCGTTTGGCGCTGATGAATGATTAGCGAAAGCCGTTTTGATATAGTGGCGGGGTCTCGAAAGGCTTTGATAGGGCCCTTTCTTTTAAAGATCATGTATCTAAAGTTGTGGTTTCCTTACTTTACGTAGTAAATCCTGGTATTCAGAAACCCATTCTACGCGTCACAGCACAAGGTCGGATTGCTCCCGTCTGCAGGCAGTGGATTTGAGAAGCACCACTTGGTATATAGGAGAATTGTTTTGCCGGTATCAATGCCGGTATCCAAAAAAAAAAAAAAAAAGCAGCATGGGGGCCAACTGGAAAGACAGAGAGCCTAACAGTTGTGTTGCAGTGGCTTCGCTTCATCGGCTTCTCGCCAAATGCCGAGATTATGCAGGCAGTTCCGTGCAATCTTTACGGAGTAGTCGGTAGGGGACAATCTCAGCCGCTATTAGATGCTCTTTGTGTTATTGTTGCTAAAGCGAAGTGGTCTATGGATAACGAAAATCGAGTACACTATGTACTTCTTGTACGTCTAACAGGTTCGACTGGATTATGGTCGATTGAAGCATGTGAGAGAATTGGGGCGGGCAGTATACCTGGGAGGTTCATTGGTTTTGAGAAGCCCAGGTTTGAAGTTTCCATCATTTAAACATGTAACTATGTGTTGAAAGGGCTCATGGGGCGGTTATTAGATAACCAGAGAATAATAAGCCCTTTGAATTGTATTTTAATGTCCCTAAATCTCTATCTAGCCCTTGGGTTAGGTTGTGTTGCGTACGCAGGCTCATCCTTACATCGCTGTGCCATTCTTTCCAGTTTTTTATATAGTTGACCACACGGTATGCGCTTAGGGCTATTCCTATCGCTGGTTTCGACCACCAGTAAATCATCCTGTATGATATTCAGAAATTCATGTATAAATTCGGAGCACTTTGGGTTCGTATGAGCTGATTGAATGAACTGTTTTGAAGTTAGTAATGTGTTTCGATCTCATATGGGGACATCGCTTACGTCTAATACAGCTGGCTTGATCGTGGCCTTTATTCGACGGTCATCAATGTCGAAGTAAGGATAGTCAAAGGAGGGGCTATAGCCGTAAACTCCTGGTGGTTGGGGTGGACTTCTTGCAATAATCATTGCTCGGACAAGCCCCCAGCCTCCAAGGAGCCAGGCGAGGAACTCCAGATACAGACAGCCGATTGTCCAAATGTCATATGAATGACTGATTAAGCCATCCTCGAGTTCAGATTCAGGCGGTCGGTAGTATGGCGATAGTGCAACATGGCTGTTGCTCCTGCTGGACCGGCTGCCCACTAAATGAAACTCACAGACCCCAAAATCACAGATTTTGAGTTGGTTTTGGTCTGAGAACCACAGGATGTTCTCTGGCTTGATATCTCCATGCCGCCCGTATAGCTTTGGTAGCGTAGGGTCAGATGAGCGCTCTTGTTGCTCAATACTCCCGTAGCGATGGATCTGTTGCAAGCCGCTGGCCAGGCCAGCACATTGCTCTGCAACCCACAGAACGGTTTTAAAATTGAAGGCTGGGTCAGGGTGCCTTTGCCAGTATTGTGAAAGGTCGGAATCCGCCCAGTCAAATATGAGGTAGTAGTTGTTAAAGTGACTGTAGGCACCTAGGAGAGAAACAAGATATTGGTGCTTGGCCTCCCCTAGCTTTACAAGCATATCGAACTCTTTTTTAAACTGATCATGGCTCTTTGAATTGAGCTTCTTGATTGCAAAAGCCTCGTTCTTCCTCTGGTAAATGGTTAGTATCTGGACTCGGTCTTATTGGTCATTACTCACTCCAGGCCCTTTCAAATTATGATGATCTGGATGAATGTATCTCTTTGAGACTTTTCGAAACCCTCCATAATGCTCTTCAACTTCCTGACCTCGCCTGGAATTTATGCCGTGTCTGATAAATGGCAGTATGGCTGAGTCTTGCAACGAAAAGATCTTAGGTTGGCCATCTTTTTGACGGTGGAAAAAAGGTGCGTTAACAGCCCACTGCCATTCCTCGAAATTCAGCTTCTTGATCGAGTTCCATGTTTCAAACGCCTTGATCCGTTTATTAGATTCCCTTGGATGAAAGATTACAGGGATTTCCCCATCATCATCATGATTGGTTTTCCGAAAGGGAAGAGCACTGTCATCGATCCGTTCATCCAGAAAGTTGACAATGCATTCTGATTTCTCTGTGAGAACTAAGATTGTCAAAATTATAACGTAAGATTTGCGTTCAACGTCTTTGGAAAATATCTGGCAGACATATTGTTCGACCTTTTTGTCCCGCTCCTCATCTGAGGAAAAGAGCATGCATTCGGACAAATGGTCTCTAACGGATTTCTCATTGACCACCCGCTTGATATGGCCTCGTGGAATGAATCCTTTGTGACCGCTCTGGGCCCGATGATATGCTGTCATGAGTTTATCTTGCAGCTGAGCGCCTAATGACAACTCGTCTTGAGTATTGCTTGCTGGATCGTTCTTGCTGTCCTGATCTTCCAGTATATCCGAGCCTGTCTCTATTACTTTCAGCCATGATGAAATGTCGGCATGATCGGTGATATCTGTTTGTAGCAGTGACAAAGGGTATGCGAGTGAACCGCTCTCGCGGTGATTTTGCCGAACCTTGGACCTAAAAAGATCGAATTCTGCTAGTTCGTGTGATTTGAAATCACTTTGAATCGATTTGTCACGTCCCAGGCGATGGTCTCTGTTGCTATCGAAATCTCGACCGGATTGTGACTCGTCCTGTAAGGGCTCTACCTGAGAAGAGAGAACCGGAAGGGCAAGTCTTTCAAGGTGAAATGTCATATGTCTTTGCCTTGCTGATATGTTTTCGAATCCTGTGGGACACAGTGGACAGTCACCAGGCGGCTTGGAAGACGGCCCAGAAACGCTAGCAACAAGCTCTGGGGAGGATAGCTGTTCATAGCAAGGATCAGGGTGAGCCTGTTGAAGATGATTCAAGTATTCAGACTCTACTTCAAACTCGAGGTTGTCTAGTTGGCAATGCCACACTCTCAAGTGGAGTTGTTCGTGCGCCATCCAGTCTTGACGCGTTCCATAAGTACGATTAGGGTCCTGGCAGTCCATGTAGGTACAGTGGTAAGGCTGCAGATCATGAATAAGGTGGTCCCTAATTTTATATTAGCATCCGATATCATCTTCATATTCCGATCCCGAAAGTTGTTACTTACCGCCAAGCATCCTTCTCCAAGTATGCATTGGGACAGAGGAACATGCAATGCGGACAAAAGAAGTATCCATTTTTGCCTGGCTCAATTGAAGGTGTTGGCCACTCGAGCTTTCTCCCTGCGAAGCCACTGATCGATGATTGTCGGGTTTGTTTTGAGATGACAGATTTCAAGTCTTTATGCTCAACAGGAAGGTCTTCTAGTCTTGTTGCGGACACAGCTGCTGACTTCGGCTTCGGCTTCGGCTGGCCTGTTTCCTTCGCAGCATGAGAAACAGGAATTTCCTTCTCTGACTTTGTTTCAGGAATGGTTTGATTTTGTTTCTCTGGCTCACGACTTAGAGTTCTGGCGTGACTCTTCCAGTACACAAACTGTTGATCCCTTCTAGCATTGGCCATTCCTGTGCGTCGAATCAACCAATGATTAGGAGAAGCATATTCGGCAAGCTGGCCAGCGTTGAGATCGAGTTCCTCAATTTTTTCTTGGCTGAAATCTTGGAAAAGGTGATCGCGGTGCCGAAGAGCTGCAATCACTATCTCCATTTCCTCTCGTTCCTTGCGATATTCATTTCGTTCGGCGGCAGGGATGTTCTTGTACAGGTCATCGAACCCACGCTGCTGTCTGTATCGAGGACTTCGGATTTTGACAGCCAACCTGTACAAAGAATCTATGTTTTCTGTGATAGATCTGCAACGAAACTCGACTTCATGAGCAGATATATCACTGTTATCGCTCTCCTCGCTGCTTGTTGCTGAGCTCAGTGATGCGTCCTCGTCGTCAGATGACGCGGAGCTTTCACTAAACCCTGCAGTCTGTAGTTCATATGGAAGCCTATCCCCGGAATCAATCTCCAAAACATTTTCGATGTGAGAGTGAAGCCTTTTTAGTATTTCGAGCAATAACCCTTTGACAGTCATGGCGTCTCGAACTCTGTAATCCAGCGAGGAGTGGCCTGTTTGAAATAGCCCCAAACTACCCCCCCAGAGTCTGAATCTCTGCTCCTCGGAGATAAGCTCTGGACGTTTAGTTGCACAAGAGGCAAGGGCTGAAGAAACTTTTGTTCCCATCATGCGAAGATCTTCGAGATCCATGATGGGCGTCCGACACTTAGTTGTGCAGCAGCAAAGGTCGACCAGATTAATAGAGATAAGAACAAGAATCAAGAATTTATATTCATAGAGTGAATGCAATTACCCCGCTCTTGTATTGACGCGTCTTACGCAGGAATTTCTTTTATGCGTGCTCAGCCTGATTTTGCTATCCAATCTTGTTGCACATTGGTCACCCCCGCAACTTGTTTCAACCCAACAACAACTTCGCAACGAAACCATCGAAATGTCAGGCTTCGAAGTAGCAGGACTGATACTGGGGTCAATCCCCCTCATTATATCTGCCCTAGAGAACTACAAGGCCAATAGAGGCGTTGTATCCGCTTTCATGAAGTACGGCGGTCAACTCGACGATCTCACTGCACGCCTCAGCGATCAGCATGCCATCTTTCATATGGAGATTCTGGAGCTACTCCGACAAGCAAATATAAAGGAAGCTATTGACTCGTCAGAATTATCAGCCAAGGCATGCTCTCGGCTTCTTAGTGATGCTGGCACAGCCTATAAGCTCAAGATACACCTCGGTCAGTGGGATGACACCTTCAGAAGTATCCTAAAGCAATATGAGACATGTCTTAAACAAATCGCCGCAAAGCTCCACAATATCCGGCGCCGGCCAGGTGTGAGTATGATGGAAATTTCTAGAACAATTTATTAAGATCTCGCAGGCATCAAAGGACGACCTAGAAGCCCTCTTGGATGCTAATCCGTTTGATGGTTCCGGTTTCAAGTTGAGGAACCGTATTTCATTTTCATTACATCGGAAGGCCCTTGAAGATGCTTTGACAACATTGAAAGACGAACGACTCTCCCTCAAAATAATTATCGAAGGTGCTCGATCTCAGCAATTATTCTTCGCGCAAGGGCCGCCGTCTCGAGAGGCTACGCAGCTGGCCCGTCTCTTTTCAAGAGTTCAAAAAGGGGCTGATTCTTTGTTTATGGCCATGTTTCAAGGCTACACGTGTCAATGCAAAGCCTCGCACACGGTATTGATGCAACTTAACAGATTGCCTAGGCGGGATGATCGTTCTACAGTGATGGGAGACCACATTACCGTATTCGACCTTGCCTTCAAACATGATGGAGTTTTACAAGAAGCCTTGGTCAAAGCCCAGGATTTCGACCGAGATGGCCTCATAACTTCGAATTTGTATGCCGCTATCCAATATTCATGGAATTAGTATGCTAATAGACCCGTTCACAGTTCAGACCCAGGCTCTTTGAGTGTCCCAACTATCATGCTCAACTCCAGCCCAGTCACCCAACATCTCGGACCCGGAGCCGCGAGGGTAACCGATATCTGTAAGGTTATTCGTGAAGCCAGAACAAATGGGAAGGTTCTCCAACTGAATCTTGCTCTACAAACACTGTCTATTGTAGCGCCCGAGAAGGAGTGTCGTGGCTTCTCCACGACAACAAATCTTGAGGAGGTTCTATCATGCGATAGCAACAAAACCCCACCCATGAACTATAAGGACCGTATTTCACTCGCTTTAGACATAGCAGCAGCTGTTCCACAACTACGAGAAACCAATTGGCTGAGCAACCCGTGGAAGAAAAAGTCTATCAAATTTCTCTCGATGCAAGGAAGCCAGATCATCGTGCGGCCTTGTGTGGAACAGTCAATCGAGACCTTTAAATTAAAGGACTGGCCAAACCCCAAAGTTGCGTTGTTGGAACTTGCCATACTTCTAATGGAGATATGGCACCAAGAGCCATCAGAGACTTGGGCTGAGAGGTCACATCTATTGTACGACGAGTCTCCAGCTGGGCGCCACCAGTTGGCCATTCGCTGGATTGAGGAAACCTCAGGGTATTTGCTACTCTCTGTACTCAAGGCTGTTGAGCATTGTATGAGTGTGTGTGGGGGACGGGCGTGGAAATGGACAGATGAAGAGTTTTTGGAGGGGTATTGCGAGAATGTCATAAAGCCGCTCCGAGAGACTTGGTGGAGTATCTAGTTCATATTGAGTTTTTGGAGGGTGGTAGTGCACAGTATCAGCTTGATCTAAGTCATTCGCCATTTAAAATACCAACCTACAAGTCCCAAGACATCTATTACCTTGTTGGAATGCTCCCTTTGCCTTTGTCGGCATGGGAGCTGCCAAAGCCAATGTGGTAGCTTCTCGCTGGTGGTTCTTGTAGCTTCCCCCTTCTCGAGAGACTCGAGTTTGGTGACAAGATTGTTCTGCAAGTCGTGAATCTTTTGAAGATGAATTTCCAGCTCCTTGAAGAGGGCGGTGAATCGCTTTCCCGGCTGGAGACCTTGTTCATCTACCCTCTTTTTAATCTCATCCAAAAGTCTTATAAACATCCGAGACTATGGGGGTGGACACCAGTCGTCCTTGAAAACGCCTCTTGGTCTTGCTGACAGCTTGCCATTTTCCATATTGGGAGGTGCCGTCTTCATAAGGTCTTGAAATATGAATCGTTCGACTGCTTCCGCAAGCATACGTGCATCTCAACTTAGTAGGTGACAGAGGGCGACAGTCTTAACGCAGCGTTATATATGACTTCTTGAAACACACCAACGATCGAAACATTGGGTCACAAATACATCCAACACGAAAAATGTTCTGGCCTCCAGCTATCCATCCACCGTGTTCTCAGCTTGAAGAAATAGACTGTTGCTATGGTAAGTTCTGCAGCAACTCTTCAGCAGCAAAGGTAAAAATTAAGACCCTTCCAGACTCCGTCCCAATCGTGACAGTCGACCCAGAGACTTCCATACACCCTATGTAGGGGCGCATTGAAGACGGCAGCCAAAATATTTTAGTGTTATTCCACAACAACCAAGCCATATCGCCACTGATCCCGTATCCTACACGGTTCGGTTGATGGAATTTGCGTTCACGCTCTACCGCCATCCGAGATTTGTCGACCAGAAAATTCCCAAAGCTCGTACGTACCTGCTGCGCCTCAATATCCAAATGAAGGCGTCTTGGGGGATATGGAACCAACAAATACCAAATGGATTGACTAGTCGAGACATTTCCTATTTGCCAATGCCTATAGCGCTCCTGCGAGACGGCGGTGGTAAGATCGGCGCTGAGATGAATCTCTGGCTTTTCCTTTCCAACTTCGAGCTCGTGTATCGTTTCCCCTGTATCAATTGCAATGACCTCTATCAAATGACGTAGAACTGGTTGTAAGTCTTGTCTGTGTAAGGCGATAAGCTTTGCGTCCATGGAAGCACCCAAAATACGAATTGCAGTTCTGGGATATCTGAAGCTTGCGGTACACTCTGTAGTTTCCACGTTGTAGATGTAAACCGTCTGACGATCGATGGCATCGAAGTCTTCATTACGCTCTGATGCGAGGATCAGGATGAGTTTGGAGTCAGATGAAAACATTATATCGTAAATATCTTCATGAAAAGAATACTTATCCGAAGATGTTGGCGTATCGACTGTTACAATAAGAACTGTCGTCCCTTCAACTAGGGCGATGCGACGACGGTCTGGTGACAGGTTTACACCTCGCCCCTCTCCAACCTGATCAGAAAATTCTCGATCAAGTTTACGTGGGTTAATATGTACCTTGAAGGAACAGACACGATGGCCCGTCTTCACCTCCCAAAGTCCGCACTCCCCATGTTTGACATAGTGGAATAGATATTCTGAACTCTCAGTAAACTCAAAGACATCTGGCTCCAGAATCGTCGCCTCTGCAGCAGGCTGGAAATGACGAATAAGTTTCGAGGCTGGAAACTCCCAGAGACTGATATTCCCTAATTCAGTGACTGAAGCTAACAGAGTCCGGTCCGGTGATAGTGTGACACAGGTGACTCCCTCTCGTCTAGAATTCCGATTCGATTCGGTTTTCCAGATGGAAATGGTTGTAGAGCCTCGATATAAGGCAGTCCTCCTGTAATCCGAAGATAGGTGGTTTAACGAATAAATCCATATGTCGGTCGTAGAACATGCTAGACATTCCCCCGTGTCAGTTTTCCATGTCCTGATCTCTCTGTCGTGTCCTAAAGACACCAGGGTCATGCGATCCTGCGAGAAGTTTGCCCGCATAATTTTGTCCGCGTGGATCTCGAGAGTAGGAATAATCTTATCTTCAGATTGCGGCCAGACGATGAGAATTCGCCCTTGATCGCCACCAGGAGCACAAGCCACAATGAGTGAGCCTTCTGCTTCTGGCGTCCATGCAACCGCCAGTACATTGCCCCAAACGTCATTGTCATTGTCTTGGCATTTTTCAATGCACTTCCCTGTTTCTGTGTCCCATATTGCGTATTTCCGAGGGTAGGACGGCGCTGAAATTACCGCCAAACGATCAGAGCCGTAAGAAAAACCCGTCAGTCTTTCTGTCCTGTCAAACCACGACCAATCCTTACAAATCGATTCGTAATTCTCCAGGCAAATTTGACACATTGTCCGTAAACTGAGAATCACCAGTTCCTGTGAATCATTTCGAAACGCAATGAGTTGTGAGTCTGGCGAGATTTGAAAAGTGTCAAAATGGCCGGCATACGGATGCTCCCCAACAAGCTCTCCTGTGTCTCTGCGCCAGATGCACAAGGAATTTCCAATGCCCGCAACTATCCATGCGCTGTCGGGAGATAGTTTGATAATAGTTTCACTATACGAGCGACTCATGCCACTCACAATCTCACGGGCACACTCGCCGGTATCTAGTCGCCAAATTCGTATTGTGCCGTTTTCGCATATTGATACCAAATGTGAGTCATCTGTGGAAAAAGAAGCCGCAGCTACCGGGGAATCGTGGCCTTCCAAGGCAAGCTCGCATTCATCCCAGAATGGTGATGGTGGAGGCAGTTGCGATATCCACGACGGCTGTTTCGTAGAGAAAAGGGAGCAGAGGAGTTCACTAGACGGAAGGGTACAGAGAAGTGACGAATACAATTGAAGCGGGTATTGGTCAATGATTGTGAAGTTCAACTGGAGAAATCGATGGATCTCTTCGAGTAGCTGCTGCAACCGTGTGCCCGCGCGATCCTGCTTTACTGTTAACCAGGTGATTGAGATTGGAAGACATTCCCATACCTTTGTGAGTGTTTGCAATACTTTCAACATCTCAAAAGATTCCACCGCTCTTCCTATGAGGCTGAGGGTTTCCAGCCAGTGGAGCAGGTGATTTTCTAACAATGAGACCACCTCTTCCTCAACAAAAGAGTTTTCGGATTTTTCGAGGTGATGAACCCAGTACCTGCAGGCATATTGTAGTTCCATCGAGATACTGGATTCGATATGACCATATGGAATTGATGAGCGCTTTGTTCCAGGGGCGACGAGATTGCAAATATCCTCCTTCAAACACGACTTCATGATGTGAAGGCAGCCTGCAGCAATCCGCTCATGGGAGTTCTTCTCGTCAACCCAGAACTTGTTGATTCCTCTCTTCTCAGGGTCCAGTAAGAAATCCCGGAAAGACAGATGCAGGAGTCTAATAGCATGGTTTGGTGTTCTTGGAATAGCGAGTACTGAATGGAGCATATCCAATCTTCCATAGATGGTATCCTCGGATACTTCGATGAGACGTGCTAGAGCAGGAACCGCCAAGGGGGTTTCAAGAAGGATGATCGTACCAACTACTTGTTGAAACTCGCTCAGGACTTCTTTCTGTTCTCGTAATGACAGATCTTCTAATTGCTGCTCAAGCGGCGGTAGGTATGTTGCGTTCAGCTTCGACTCTTGGCTTTTTGTCTCATACTTCAAGATCTTCTGCAGCTGCTTTTCTGGGTTTGCGCAGTTTCTCTGAGAAATGAAACGGCACACAGTGGCAGCAAAGATGAAGAGCGGGACTGATTTCTGAACAAGCACCATTGTGAGATCCGAGCCAGGCCAGTCATCTGCGAGTCTCCGGTGTTCATCAACAGATGAATTGTAACTGCGGCGTATCTCATCAAGCTTTTCCCTAAAGAACAATTCGATGTCGCTCGCAATCACGGATTCATGGACTTCATGAAGGATGAAATCTTGGTAGCTACCACGAATGGCATTGAAACCAAGTCGGATGGGTAGATCAGGTCGACTGGTTATCAAAATCCTGATCCGGACTTCCAAGACTCTTTTCGATCGTGTAAACAAGTCGATCAGTCGCTTGACACCGTGGTCGTCGTCACATTCATCCAAAGCATCAATGACAATAGAAATGGCGGCTCGATCCGTGGCCTTGAGTTTGAGAATGGGCTCCAGTATCAGCTTCTCAAACTGCTCATCTGCTACTTTGCTCGTAACTGAAGGGTCCTTGTCGATGACTGCCTTGATGTGCGGAGCGAGAGCTGGTATGGAAAGGGCGAGCTGCCTGGCAATCGTAGTATAAAAGCGATAAAGACTTGCTCGATCGCCTCCACCTCTCTTGAAGAAGAAACTTGCGCCAAGATGTCCCAGCTTATCCCAGTTTGTTGCTATTGTGCGAGCTATCGTTGACTTGCCGGTACCAGCCATTCCGTTGAGCCAGAAGATAGTCTGGCCTTGCTCTTCGTTGGCCCAGTTGTCAATATCTTTCAGCAGCTCAGAGCGAGTGTTCCTGAGGCATGTGCTATTGTCCTCCTCTGCGTAGGAGTTGTAAGTGGCTCCGGCAGCGTCGGGTAAAGCTGCGATGACCATGTTGTTATCCACTTTGTCCAACTTGAGATCGGCATCAAGCATTACAGTACTATAAGGTTATTCAGATATTCTTCCATTGACAGCCAAGGGACACTAACATTGTATCCACCTGCAATGACAAAGATATCGCGTCCGAGCATCTCCTGATGCGTTGAATGATGTGCTCGACTTCGCCGCTCTGGAAGGGCCATTTCAAAGATCTAAAACCCATACGGCGCCTAAGGCTGCTTTTGGGTGGAGGTTGAAGTTTCTCGTCCAGATCGGATAAAAGATCATGGCTAGATTTGATGTTATCGACAAGATCTTGTGTTGCTTTGAGTTTGGCGCGTTGGGGGCCGGCTATCAGCTTTTGCACATTTTCGGCGGTGCTGCGCAAGGCGGTCACTTCTGCTTGAAACGCCTCAATGTCGGCTCTGGCGTCCTTGACCTCTTTTGCGTACTGGGAACAGACTTGTAGAACTTTGACAGAGATGTCGACGACAGCAATAACATTGGCAGCGACTCCCAGCCCTTCCATCTTGGGATCGTGTCCTTAGAAGAGTTGATGAAAAGACAAGAAAGAGCGGGGTAATTCGTGTCAGCTTCAAAAATGAAATCTGGCTCTGTGAGACCCGTCACATGTCTTGAGGCTATGCCTTCCATGTGGCTGAACTTTTGTCTCAGGCAGCTTCCTGCGGTGTGATAGACGCTTGGTAGGCTACCTATGCATGGAAGCCAGAGCCTGCATGAGGTGGCCAGTAGTGTATAACCACGTATTGTTTATTGCAGATGGGTTTGTGCAAGTACATACGCGGACATACCATGTTTAGACTGAGGGAAGCGTTGGGATATGCTTTAATCGTGTTACGAATACTGTGTTCTTTTTGGTCTTGTAAAGCCTTAAGCATATTTCTTCATCCAGAGCTTATTTCTTCATTCATAGCATGTTTAGACTGGAGATCATGGTCTTCTAGTGTATATCCTGACTTGCCGGTTTTATAGAATCGAGGTTACAAACAAACTAGGTACGTTCAACTTCCAACTATAGTAGCTTGGGCATGCGCACATTTCCTTTAAACTTCAACAAGATAATGTTCATTAGACTGAGAGGTTTTCTACACTCTGAAGAAAGTTTTAATACTCTATCATTGACACTTGCATATATCATTTACCAGGTGTAATCCTAGTCTTCATCATGTTCAGATTCTTCCCCTTAGTCATCGTCATCATCTGCGCTTTCATCCCAGAATCATCCCGCAGATGCCCAAATCATAGTCTGGTGTGAGCCTCAAGTACATAGCTTCTTGGACGAAAAGACAATAATGTCAAGCTCTGGTTCTAACCTCCACCAAAGTCATATTCAAAATCCCAATGGAATGAAGAGACATCGTAGCATTTTGCATATGTAGAATATCAATCTCATAAATTCCACAATGTAGTCTCATTACTACCCACTTGCTTATCCGTGGTCGTCTCATTCTATAACAATATCGTCCAACTTGCCCTCCTCCTTTTCTCTTATAAATCTATCTCGAAGCACCCTCCTTACCTCACGGTTTCTCGACCCCTCATTTTCTACTTGCCGCACAAATCCAGTTCCTGCCCTTCGATAGCACGGGGGGCTTTGATTAATGCCTTTTCCAGGTCTCGAGACCACAAGAATCAGAAAATACGGTCCGATGAGGAGTTTGCCGTCGAAATCGTCTTCCTCTGGGTCCGAATAAAGGGGTAGAACAACCAATTCAGACATCTTGTCCACGTAGTCGTCGAGATTGACTGCAGGCAAGCCATATCTCGCAGAGTCTAGTTCTACTCTTACACAGAAACTAAAATCTCCCTCGCGAATCCATAAATCGTGGGCATTTACATCACATGGCTGGAGTTTCATAGCAGCCAGGCGTAGCCAGCCACCAGTCACCTTTCCAAACGGGTTCTCTGAGTTTTCCCAGTCAACATTTGCGCCTTTCAAAATGGCAAGGTCTTGGCTGTGATATGAAGACTCATAGCGAACGGGGTAATTTATAGAAGCCCAGGACCAGCTCGGTGCCGTATAAGTGGTTGGGGCGTCTCGCTTTGTAAAGCGATCATTAACCCTCCAGTATAGGCTTCGTGGGAGGGTGTCCCTCCATAAACCAGCGAGATAGTCGTTGCTTATTTGATCTGTTAGGGGCCATTCAAAATACACATGAGCAGCTAAGCCACCTATCGCTGGGAGCTTGTCGCTTTCCACAGTCAAATATCTCTGAGTGTATCTCATAACGATAAGGCTCCAGACGCCAGCAATCCAGCTATCGCCCGGGGCCTCCCACATGTTACGTATTTGAAACTCTCGGACGGGATGCGGGGGTACGCAGTACCTATCTTGCGCTTCAAAGTACGACTCGCATTCGAAGTACATCTGTGCGTGCCCGAAGTGCAGCGTTCGAGGGGATAAATAACGTTCCTGAAGGGCCCAACAACGCTCTGATAACGGCTCTCCGTCCAGATCATTGAGACGATATGAGGCCGCCACGTGTTTGTTGGGCATGGGAAAGATAGAAATGTTCCCGGATATCCCATCATGTTGAAAAGGAATATATATGTATCCAGACTCTCCTCTCGGTCCCAAAAATCCCTCTGCGCAGTTCTTGGCCCTTGTTGCGGCGATTGTGAGATATGCGTTCCCGTATACGTCACACATCCGAGCTGACTCGTGAACCCAGTCTTGGTTGCTATCCTGGAAGATACAAAGACTATCAATCCAGAGATAAGGAATTTTTAACTGCGAGGTCAACCAGAGAGCATCCTGAAATGTCTGCGGAAATGCCTCAAATGACAGCCCTTGTTCAAGTTGATGGCATGTGCTGGAATTCAGTGTGAGAGGCTGTACAGAGCCCCAACAGTGACTGAGGGCGGCATAATTTTCATGTGAGGGGGTAGAGGTGCAGAGAGTTACTTTGCCTGTCTCTTGCACATACCTTAGTAGACGGGTGGGATTCGTCGTAGAGGCAGAATTATGTCCGTGGTCGGATAAACACCCCGATATCCATTTTTCGATACATTCAAGGCTGTCTTTCGACCGCGGCGATATTGGCAAGGTACGTCTTTCGATGATTGCCGCAAAAGGACTATCTATCATCCTTATTAACATGCTAACTGATAGGGATTTGAATATGTCTCACCTTTGTCAACAGAAAAGCCAATCCCTCCCAAAAGCACATAGCTGGGCCATGATTCTTGATGGGGTGCGTACCAAGCCAGCAGCTGAATTCCCTGGCCTTTTTCGTGGCCGCATAGAAATAGCCTATAAAACGCTACCGTAGATGGGTGGTCGAACATTGTGTTCAGAACGCTCATGGTATAAGCGGTGCTTTGATGTAAAGCTCGACAAAGATCACATATTTCAGAAGCCTTGCGCAAATCCTCCAACGTAGTGTGGTATGGGATGAAGAAATCATCCGGTTTATGGTTGAATTCTGGTTCTCTTTTATCGTACTCGCGTGGTTCAAAGTGGAAAATGTCGCTGCATTGTGCATATCCCTCTATCATGGAAAACCCTTCCGGGATTCTCGAGCGCATAATAGCGGCGAGATCAAGGCCAGAGCAGAATTCACAAAGCATGATGGTAAAGATAGTGTTAATTTTAGGGTTTGGTTCCGGGGTTATAAGGCGCGCTTCATCGGTAGCGGCATAAAGCCGCAAGACAAAGACGAAATCGGTCAGCCAAAGGGCTTGGAAGATGCAAGTTGCAATCACGTGCTAGGACTCCAACAGAGCTAGGTACAGGGGAAGAGATAAAGTACATATAGGTATCAACTTCTTTTGATCAATTATGATGCCTTAAATGACAAAAGAAGTGATCGGCAAGTTACTCAAATGCTGTTTGTCCTTTCAAATCCCACTTTGATAACAACTTGAAAGCCTAATAGCAGGCCTCACCAAGGCAGCTGCTAGGTAGTTAGCCTTGTAGGGCTGACTCGTGGTGGGGTTGAGACAAGCTTCACCCCAGAAATATTGTCTGGTTTAATCTTCTGAACAAACCTTGCTCCCTGTGAATTCATCTTCTTCGGTCAAATCAACCATGGCAAGCTCAAATAAGTCCAGTAGGGGCACCACAGTAGCAAGGGATTTCAACAATGCACTACACAACACCCTTGCATTTGAAGCGATGCGATATACAGCCAACTTTGCGAGAATAGCACAGGTAGCCTAACGATCCAGCTTACAAGACCAAGCTCACATTTCTGATAGGCCGAACTCAGTACTTCTGACTATGAAGAACTCATGGCAGCAGTCGAAGAGGCAGCTAAACTGTTACCTGATACCTTTGATCCGGCCACGGATGAGTGGCCAGCAGAGGCAGAAGAAATCAATCAAAGAATCGAGGACAAGCTGAAGGACTATGATAAGCTATCGGGATGTTTCAAGAAGTTTGTCGAGAGTGCCCGTGCTGCGGGCATGGCTGTTAAACGTCAACAGTGAACGGCAAAGGAACAGGGGAACTTGTAAGAAATTGACACATGAAAAGTCAAGTAATCAACATGTCCTTGACATTTTATCCCGAGCATCCTCTACTAGAACGGGTTTGATGTACCTATTGCTGTCTGATAATCAATAAAAGTATTCGTAGCTCAAACTTGGATAAAGTTGCAATATGGCTATAATTCAATCTTCCACTAAGTGGATTATTCCACGTAACCATGACCACTATGGCAGCCAAAATAAAACTAGAAGGTATCAGGGAAATAGCATAACAAAGGGTTTGGAAGGCGCTGCTATTCTGGTTGGTCTGTGCCAAATGTAACTTAAAGGCAGAGAAGAGGTGAGATAAGCCAGATAAGGAGTAGACCGCAAGCACAGCGATACAGATATGCACAGTTAGATGCACTCCATAATTTCAATACCTTCAAAAGCTTAACGCGTAAATTGATACATATTTACATATTTCTTGTAAATGCCCGTTGAAACAATAATCTTAACTGTTCAGATACCTGTCCCTCGGATGCTGTGGCTGTTTCTGCACCGCCACACCAACCGACGTCAATCCACCAGCCTCACCTCACGCCGAAGCTCTCACCTCCAAACTGTCCTCAAGACCGCCTAAAAAACCACCACAACCAACACCTCCCTCCCTCCCTCTCTCCCTCCCCCCATCTCCAGCACCCGTCACAATGTCAAACTACTACTCAACACAACAACCGCAATACCCAGCCGGCGGCGCCCCCAACGCCGCCCAGAACCTCCAGTTCTTCCCCTCCCAGTACACAAACCCCGGATCCACGACACCCCAGCCCGCCCAAGGCTACGGCTACGGTAACCAGGGCGGCTATGGCGTCGGCACCCAGGCGCAGGGCAACTTTGCGAGCCCAGCGTTCGGCGCGCAGGCCGTCAGCGGAAGGATGGGCGAGCAGGGCGGCTTGAGGACCGGTTGGGTCGCGGCCTTCTCGTCCGAGGGTTACGATGGTGAGCCGCCTCTGCTGGAGGAGCTGGGCGTTAACTTTGGACATATCCAGACAAAGGTGTGTATTCTCAGAATGGCTGTGGTGATGGCGCTGATCAATCGTAGACGCTCGCCGTATTGAACCCCTTCCGCCGAATCGACGCGCATATCATGGACGACTCCGACCTCGCAGGCCCCCTTATCTTCTTCCTCCTATTCGGCTTCATCCTCCTCTTCTCCGGCCAAGTCCACTTTGGCTACATCTACGGCCTCGCCGCCCTCGGCTCCATCACCCTGCACCTAATCCTCTCTCTCATGTCTCCCTCGGACGCCGGCGCACCCCAGGTCAACAACTATCCTCAATACAGCAGCGATCCATCTGCACCTCCCCAACCGCACGATGGCCAGCAGGGCGGCCACTTCTCCGCGACACTGACATACCCGCGAAGCGCCAGCGTGTTGGGATACTGCCTGTTGCCGCTTGTGGCGACGAGCTTGTTCGGCATCGTCACGCGAATGGATACGCCATTTGGCATTGTCGCTACGACTGCGGCTATCCTGTGGTGCACATATAGCGCGAGTGGAATGTTCTGCGTGGTGGGACAGATGAAGCGCATGCGAGGACTGGTTGCGTATCCCCTGGCGCTGTTCTACGTTGGCTTCGGCATCATGGGTATTTTTAGCAGCCGAGGAAGCGGAACCTTTTCCAACGCCGCTACTAAGCTCGCCAACCCTTAACGGTTCGGATAAGATTATAACAGATTCAATCATGATGGAGCTTCTGTGCCGCGGAACTCTACCATGTTGTACATGAAAACGCCCTGAGTGGCAAAATATGATGGTCATCCAGAAGTAGGATAAAGCAGGGCGGTAGGCGTTCAGACACGACAGCGTCGAGACAGGATACGCAAGTTACATGGATTGGGACGTGTTTCCCTTGTACTAGAATAATTACCTTTGTGTGTCACGATTAAAAGCAGAGGCAGAGAAGAGGTGTAGCGTTGAGACTCAAAAAGCGAGTTTCAAGTATGCAAAACATCATAACCATCTATATATACCACAATGCAACGCATAAAACAATGTGCACCTCCTTAATCATGAAAACATCCTTTTTTCGCCGTGAGAATCCGCCCGTCTGATTCCCTTGCATGCAAGCCGCCATTCTGAGGCGGTTAAAATACAATGTTGAAGGCTGCCCTCCCCTCCAGCAGCGAGATTAGGTAGGGCTGATATGTGTATTCCAGATCCATGAGAATATTTGCAAGTCCTCCGTATCATTCATTGCTCGTTTAGGCCTATTCGTGAGTGCCGTTGGTCTTGACACCATTCGTCGCGGGGGCATCTTCAGCGACACCGAAGAGGACAGAGAATTGTCCACCAGCGCCTGCTCCAATGATCTTCTTGCCGCGAATGGCAGTGTTGTCGATCACGGTGGGAGTGTGGATATCGTCGATCGTGCCCTGGCCGGTCTGGTAGTTACTGGAGAAGCCCCAGGAGAAGACCTTGCCGTCCGAGGCGATGGCGAAGCTGTTGTCTGTACCGGCGGCGACGGTGACGATGTCCTCGGTGCCTGAAAGTGTGAGTGTTAGCGTGGATCAGAGACGTCAAAAGTTGCATGGAAGCTTACCAGACTGGGCAGTAGGCTTGAAGAGAATACGGGCGCTGCCTCGCTCGTCATAAATGGTGTTGTCCTCGGAAAGCTTGTCAAACTCGAAACCAACTTGATAACCATCGACACGGCCCCAAGTCAAGAGATCGCCCTTGTCGGAGCAAGCAAGCGAGTGATGCTCACCACCATCAATGTCAGTGATAGTGTAGTCATCAAGGTAGGTAAGCTTAGCAGGTCGAAGGATAACAGCATCGTCCTCGCCAGCATTCGACTCGACACCGATCTCGCCAAAGTTGTTAAGACCCCAACCGTAAACCTGGCCGTCCTTGTCAATGGCAAAGCTGTGGTACGAACCGCAAGCGATCTTGGTAATCTTGCCTCGAGGCAGACCGACACCCTGGGGAATGAGGGAGGACATCTTGTTGCGCTCGATGATACGTCGGCCGAGCTGGTTCTGCTGACCACAGCCCCAGGCAACGACGTTGCCCTTGTGGTCGAGAGCGAGAATGTGGTTGGAGCCGGCCGCGAGAGCCTTGATGTTCTTGAGGTCACGGATCATGAGGGGAGTAGGCTGGACCTTGACGGTCTCTGAGAAACCGAGAATACCATCGCTGGATCGGAAGGTGCCCCAGCCGTAGACTCGGCCATCCTCGGTAAGGGCGAAACTGGCGCTATCACTGGCGATGACCTGGACAAACTTGGTGCCAGGAGCAAAGTACTCGTCGGAAACGGCTGTTGGCGTACTCTCCTTAGGGTTAATGCCAGTATCATCCTCATCTTCCGAGTCAGAGTCTTCCGACTTATCCATGTCGCGAAGACCACCATCCCAGTTGGTGTCTCGGCCGAGAGCGCCCTGATCATTGACTCCCCATGTCAAGATCTGGTTGTCGTGTGTCAACGCGACAGCGTGCATACCACCGCAAGAAATCTGAACAACGCCGACCTTGGCGGCGGAGAGGTTATCATTGAGTCGGGGACGCTTGACATCGATGGGCTTCTTGTTGTTTACGCGCTTGCTGCCAAGACCAAGCTCACCGGAGGTGCCCTCGCCAAAGACGTAGACATCGAGGATCTGAGTGGGCGCGTCGTTGATCTTCTTGCCAATGTCGGGGAACTCGGACTTTTGCTTGGGCTCAGCCTTCTTGCCAGCAGGACGACCAGGCTTTTTGGCAGCGGGCTTCTCCTCAGCTTCAACGGCCTTTGTTCTTGTGGTAGTCTTCGCAGTCTTGGCCTTCGTTGCAGTGGTCTTTGCCTTTGCGGCGGGCTTTGCGGCGGGCTTGACGACGCGTTCTGTGGTCTTGGACTTCTTGGTCTTGCGGTCTTCCTCTTGTTCAGATGCAGACTCAGGCTCTTCGCTGCTTGCCTTGCGCTTCTTGGAGGCGCCATTTGTCGCAGACTCAGCCTTCTTGGGGGCAGCTTTTGTGGTTGTTGTGTCCTTCTTAGCAGCAGCGGCGGTTGTCGCCTTCTTGGTGGCCGCCGCCTTGGTGGTGGCTGCTTTGGCTCGTGGCGCCATCGCGTAGGTTTAGGGATGTGATGATTTGTGGGAGACGCGTGGAGGAAAGAGTTTTCAGCTCAAGTAAGCAGCTGTTAAGCTTTACTGGAGAGATCAAATCGGGGTTGATGGGTGGGAATTGATGGGGTGATGGTGTTGATGATAGATTCAAGGTCTGGGAAAAAGACTGATGTCGAAAGCGCGACAGAGAATGTGGGCGGGTTATTTTTTTCAACAAAGCCCAGGCCCAGGCAGTGAGTGATCTGACTGCACCGGGGTAGTGATCATTTGCGGGCTGACAGGGGATGATGCCTGGTAACGGTGACACCGCCCGAAAGCTCAGCAGGTCCAATTGCGCTAATGGACTTTTCTGCCGGACAAATTTCCCAGCTCTGAAGGCGGTGAATCTGGACCTCGATCGCGCGATTCGATTAGCAGCGTCGTGTTCCATTGATGAAGTGACAGTGCCATTCATCATTCATTGGTTGAGCACAGACAATGACAGCGTTCAGCCTTGAATGATTATTGTCTACTTATTTTCCGTCTATTGAGCGCCAGATGAACAATGATGCACAATAGCTACCTCTCCTGTCTCACCGACCCATTCATTCATTGTCGTAATTGTAAGCGAGCGCGCCAGGCAACATGAACCATGTCGCCCTCTGTTCATGTGTCACAAACTGCAGTCAATACCCGTGTCAAAGTAAAATCACATATTCGCTAAGGTATCCATCAAATGAATGTCAATAAGGTTTTCATTTCTGCATCTCAGCTCAGCTGCTCAGGTATCTATAGCCTCTCATCCCAATCAAGTGCCGTCCGTTACCGTTCCCAACGCCATCCCATTAATAAAAATACCAATGTTTTCTAAACCCCAAATAAAACCGGCCGTTTTCGTCATTGTCCGAACAGTCAGGATGTTTATTTCTTGGTGGTAAAGTCAATCTCGTTGGCAGGGTTGAAGCCACCATCGGCAGCCTTCTCGCAAGTGCAGCCACCTAGACATATTCCGTTAGCAACAGTCGACATGGCAACTAAGCCACATTTCCACATACCAGCAGGGCGGGATCCGCAAGCGCAAGTAGAGCCAGAGGGAGTCGCGTTCTCGGTGGCAGAGCGGTCGCAGGTGCATTCACCGGCAGGACGAGCACGGCATGAGCATCGAGGGCCGTTGACGGTGTTCTCGGTGGCAGCCTTGGCGCATGTGCACTGGAGAGCGGACTTTTCACCGCATGAGCAGGTGGCCTTTTGAGCTGTGAATTGTTAGATATTGTCTGGGGAACTGGTAATGATGTCACATACCACAGGCGCACTCGGCGTTGTCGCCAGAGCGGCAGCAGGTAGCGGGAGTGTTGGCGACCATTTTGACGGTTTGAGATGTTGTGAAGTTGTTGAGAATGGTTGGAAGTGTGATGAGGCAGAAAAGTGAATGAACTGTGAAATGCTTGTTTGTGATACTGAATTCTAGAAGCGGCTCCTCGCCTTATTTGTACTTGGACGGCTTTCAAAGAGTTTGACCCACTTCATCCAAAACTCCAGAGTTGCGGATCTGGAGGCTCGTAATCGCAATCATTTTGATTGGTCGGTTCCTGATTATTAAGTCAAATCAGCCAATCAGCGATTGCTTATTCTTTTTCTCTCGGCTTTTGCCTCCAGAACATGCCATGCTGATTCAATCCATGTCATGCGTCTGGAAGCCAACGAGCTAGAACAGACTAACACGTTTCAACAGTTTTAGAACGTTCTTCATTGGTTATTCAATATCAGGAACGGTAAGCAAGAACAAATACCTAGTAACTCAGTGGTTGTACGTGACAGAGAGGCCTGGCGTAGTAACCAAGCCACGTCGGTGATTCATGCGTCGACTCTTCACTGAAGCCATTTGCTAATGGGATAAGTATATGGCTCTGAATGTTCACGGAGGTTCCGTTTAGCATTCACCAACTCACCGCCATCACACCGGGCGCCGGCTCCGTGTCACATCTGGGGCGCTGCGCTCCGCTCCGAGTCGGCTTTCTCCGATCAATCCGTTCACTCGGTCACAGATCAACCGGAAAGCACCAGAGGAGAGCTACCAACGTCACCAACAGGTATCCACCATAAGATGGTTTGGTGCGGAGAACCATGTTTCAGTGGTGCAAGATTGGAATGTTCACGAAAGAAGGTAGGACGACAAAAGATAACTTACTAATGCATATGCACATTACAATCCGAGCAATATAACAATGCTTTAATTGCTTGTAGAGTTTAATCTTTAAATGTTGAAAGAATGAATAGCATATGAAATTACTCTGCAATTAATAGAAAAATAATAGAACTTCATCTGTGTAGGGTAGCAGTCTCGTCGTGCAGTGAGTGGCCCATATAATCCAGTATTAGAAGAGCTTAGTCATCCCCTAAAGGTCCTATAGTTTAGTGGTAATGACGTCGGATTTTGATAATATCAGAAACCTTCCGAAGACCCCGGTTCGAACCCGGGTAGGACCTCACATTTTTGTCTTTTACATTCTGAATTGCGTGGTGTATATATATATGTCTATCTGTGAATGACTCACGTTTTTCACAAGTTCGGCTTTTTAGCCTGTCAATTTTTGCGTAACTTGTCGTGTTACATAGGATAGATACCCAGCGGGAATAACGCCGATCTCGGACGCCCAATTGACTGATACTGTCCTCCGTACTGCCAGGTTCTGAGGTTGATTCACGGCCTCACCCGATAATATCATATGATTGATAATTCAAGCCCGTCCGAATGCGCATCGCTACCGTAGCAATAACGAGAAGCAAACAAGAGGCCAATTGCCACTGATAAGCCATTCTTGTTCGTGCTGCCCCTGGCCCCAGCCTCCTTATCCAACTGGGTTTGTATTTTTGCGGGGAAACGTGGTGTTACCGTCCTTCGCAGTTTTATATTCATCCGTACAACAACAAACCTTGGCTCATGTCATTCTTTCAACGCGTAATAAAAACTGAAATCATGTCATCTCCCGAGAACGAGTCCACGATTGTCGTCATCGGGTATGTCTCCATCCACATCACTCGCCGAACAGAGCTAACGTCGACAGTGCTGGCATAATAGGGCTGACTAGCGCCCTCAAGATCCAACAGTTGAGCGCAGACTCTCCGTCAACATCAGTTGTCCTCGTCGCCAAAGAGTGGCCAACCTCAATTCCAGGAGCTCCAATCACTCACTCAGCTGATTATGCCTCCATGTGGGCTGGCGCTCACGTCCGACCCATTCCCGCCTCAACTCCCCAGCTCACCCGTGAAGCCAAGTGGCTGAAGCATACTGTCGCCGAGTTTGAGAAACATCGAAAGAGTGAACCTTGGGTTGGAATTAGCCGTCTCCCGGGTATCGAGTATCTTGAGGACCCATCACCTGAGTACATAAGGCAAGATGCCCTGAGTTTCGCCAGTGAGACTGGGTTGTTGGGCTTTCGGAGGTATCTAGCACATGAGCTCCCTGAAGGTGTGAAATTGGGCTTTGAGTATGAGACATACTGCATAAATGCACCGTTGTACAGCGCAAGTCTACTGCGGAAGTTTATTGTTCAGGGTGGAAAGACGCTGCAGCGGGAGTTGAAGAGTGAATGGGAAGCCTTCATCTTGGCACCCAATGTTAAACTTGTTGTAAACGCGAGTGGAATGGGATTTGGAGATGACAAATGCTTTCCTATTAGAGGTATGGTATGACCTTTCGTAACGGAATATCGGCTAACGATGAGCAGGCCAGACAGTATTGACTGACCTCACCGCTGCCGACAAAACCATCACAACTCAAAAGGCAGACGGTACATGGACTTTCATTATCCCTCGACTTTTCAATGGAGGAACGGTCATCGGCGGCACCAAGGAAGTAGGCAACTGGCAACTGGAGCCCTCCCAGGAGACGCGCAGTGAACTGCTAAAGGCTGCTCAATCAATCATACCCCAAGCTTGCAGCGGGAAACAGACACTCGAGCCAGTCAAGGTCATCAAAGATGTCGTTGGCAGAAGGCCAGCTCGCGAGGGAGGCATGAGGGTTGAGACGGAAGCTAGAGATACCACGTGGGGTGTGAAGCATGTTGTCCATGCCTATGGAGCTGGAGGACGTGGATATGAGTTATCTTGGGGTGTTGCGAGTGAAGTGGCAGAACTTGTAAAGGAAACTTTGAGCTTGAGTTCAACTGTGCAGCCGAAACTGTGAAGTTGGCGTTTGTATATAGGTTTGTGGATGGTCAGAAGAGTTATGCCAGTGAATGTTTTCTCCTAATCAACAGTACGCACCAGCCCCTGCACACAAAGTCTCATGACTACTTTGCAAGTACTTTTAACCAAATTGTTACCTTATGAAATCGCGCATATTGCTTGGCTGATCACACAAATAAGTGTCAACCGCGCCCTTCCGCAGACGGGGGACCGCAACCCTTCGTTCTACTATAAATATGCTTATCCTTTCAAAAAGTTTCATATTTCTACCAAACCTCCATTTATTTTACTACCATAATAAGATGACTGTCTTGAACGAAAATAACTGGCAACCAAAAGGCATTGTCTTCGATCTCCTCACCGGTCTCCTAAACTCATGGGATCTGTGGGATGCATCCACCCCGTCCAAGACCCACGAAGAAGGTGGACGTTGGCGTCAACGTTACCTGGAAATCACCTTCGGCACTGGAACTTACAAGCCCTACGAGGATCTAGTCAGACAAGCCGCAGCCGAAGTTGGTCTTCCTGAATCAGCTCCAGAAGCTCTTCTCAAGAACTGGTCGAGCATTAAAGCTTGGGATGAAGTCCCATCTGTTCTCCAAGCCCTCAGATCCCAAGGCTACAAGCTTGGAGTCATCACCAACTGTTCCAAGTCCTCGGGATACATAGCAATCCATGGCGTCGAGAAGCAATCAAGCGCTGGTTTTGACGAGCCGTTCAAGTTTGACGCTACCGTCACTGCTGAGGAGAGCGGGTTTTATAAACCGGTAAAGGAGGCATATCATAGTATCCTGCCGCAGCTGGGCATAGAGGCTAAGGATATTCTTTTCGTCGCTGGAAGTGCAGGAGATGTTGAGGGTGCAACTCGTGCTGGCATGAAGGTTGTTTGGCACAATAAGATCGGGTTGACCAAGAAGGGTGATGCGGTTCCGCTTAGGGAGAGCAGAACATTGGATGATGCCCTGAAGGGCTACTTGAAGAAGAATGATCTTTGAAGCTTGGATGTCTTCAGACTCTTCAGGCAATTTTGCTAGCATCACTGTCACATACGACCAAAGCTCGAAGAAAATACGGGATCCCGTCCGCTCTCCCATAGTCAAGCTTCGAAGCGCTGGACTAGTAGTTGGGTCGGTGACGACCAGCGAATCCCCGGTGTTGTATGTTTTTTTGTATTTTTAGGCTTGTAAGTGTGAAAGAAGAATATAATCCACTGTTTCTTGCATATCGTGAGCATGTAGTTATTGCGATACCCCGGGTCAACACCTACAAAAGCCACCTGATCAGTGTAAGGACTGCTTTGCTAACCCCGCCAACCCAAAGGCGTAACAACTAGGCGATTGTTGCTCAGCGTATCCCTCCATACACTCTGCCTATGTTTTTATTTATCTAGCGATATCTTGTTTACTTCTTCTTCCATAAAAATTTCAATCCTATCCAAGATGGCAGCTCGACAAGATTCTGATAACCTAGCTTGGGATCGGAGCGATGAGCTTTGGGATAAAGCGATGAAACACGTTCGATTGTCATCTACGTGTCGCATGATTGAATCCTTTGCCGAGAGGATGCTGGGAGGGACCGCCAACTTGGTTACTCCAATCATTGTCGGTGGCTTCAATGTTCTATATCCCGTTCGAGTTGATGGTCGTTCTGACAATGTTCTCATACGCCTGCCCTGCCCCGACCAAGCCGTGTTTCCCGTAGAAAAGACACTCGCAGAAGCTGCGACAGTAGCATACATAAGCCAACAAACTCAGCTACCAGTACCCAGAATATTCTATCATGGGGTTGATTCTGAAATTGGGCCGTTCATAGTTATTGAAGATCTTGTGTCTCGACGAGGGATGGGCCAAGCCCTGGAAGCTCCCCGAGAGGATCTCAACGACCCGCCAGTCCTGCGACCTGACATTTGCGAAAAGAAGCTCAAGAGGTTGTATGTTGAGATGGCACGGTGTATGCTACAGCTGGCACAACCAGAGTTCCCACGTATCGGAGCTCTTGTCGAGGTAGCCCCGGGCTCCTACAGTGTATCGGCACGACCCATCACGCTCAACATGAACAATATGGTTCAACTTTCGAACATTCCGAAATCCATATTCCCGCCTGAAGGCACTACTTATCAGACTGCTGATGAGTGGTATGAGGCATTAGCCGACATGCAAATAGCAACTCTCATATTTCAGCACAACGATATGATATCGTCAGAGGATGATTGCAGAACCAAATATGTCGCCCGACAACTCTTCCGCAAATTAGCAAAACAAAACCGACTATCTAGTTTTGGATTTTCTGAAGATTGCTGGTCGGCCTACTCTAAGCACGCTGGACCAAAATTACCGTCACCAGATAATTCAGGCTCGTTTCGTCTCTGGTCGGATGACTTTCGACCGGCAAATGTTCTCATTGATGATACTGACCACGTTCTTGGGGTAATTGACTGGGAGTTCGCCTATGTTGGGCCAACACAGTTCATCTTGGACTCACCTTGGTGGTTGTTACTTGATGCACCCGAGACGTGGGATGAAGGCATTGAGGATTGGAAGAACATCTATGAAAATAGATTGGATACTTGGATTTCAGCAATGGAAGAGGCAGAGCAAGAGATAGGTCCAGGTTCTTTCAACCTCTCAGTCTACATGCGAGATAGTTGGACAACCGGCCGCTTTTGGCTCAACTACGCTGCTAGAAGAAGCTGGGCGTTTGACACGATCTATTGGAAGTATCTGGATGAGAAGTTCTTTGGTAAAAGGGCAGATGAGACTCCCACTGAAGAACTGTGGAAGACTAGGGTCCATCTCCTTAGTGAAGAGGAGCAAGCGGCAATGGAACAGCTGGTACAAGACAAGATGGAGGAGTCCAAAAATCGGCTTCTTGTGGAATGGGAAGCTGAAAGGGCAAATGCACGCCTCTCATCCTTTCTTTTTGACTGACCACGGCAGTCTAAACCCTTCTGAGATCCATGAATGGACGCCATATGAGCTATTGGCTGATAAGATAGCACACTGTTATCCGTAACTCCCTTGGCCTTTGCCGCCACATACCGTCCTCCGAAAGAGTGTAGCTCAGCTGGCACGTTGATCTTTATCCAGATTTAATCGGTGTTGTTGCTCCGGCCCTATGCATTTGAACCTTGCATAGAAACTCCAGCCGCATGGTTCTAGCCTGGCCTGTCTTAGCCTTAAACCCCAGACCGGGAATATCACCGTAAACTGTGTTTCGGATTGTGATGACCCTATTGGTAGATAGTTTTGTAGTTATCCCCTTTCCCTTTTTCGGCGCAGTCTGGACCGCATTCAGATGAACCGTTTACCACGGCCCGCATCGACGGTGGCGAGCTGAACCCAGGTCTATAAAATGTGGCGTAAACTATCGGTAGTGTCTCCCTTTCCAGGGTCCTGTGTCAGCTTGAACTAAACACGCCTGTCTCGGTTGTATCGCCGGTAGCGACTTGGACCGGAGAGAGTATTATTGAACTATCCATGGAGGCTGAACCATCGCTGTGCTTTTGAGTTCTAGCCATCATACGAGGCTCAATGTCTTAAAGCGTGTCAGCTAGCCACGAGCCTTTTGTATCATAACAAGGAAGCGATTTGGCTTGATGCAGGCCATTGAAAGGAATGGCTGCAGCTTTTGAACCGAACTTCTCAGCTGACCACAAGGTTGTTTTACTTCGTGACAAGAGACATGTGGAATGCCATGGAAAGGCATCACGGAGATGTGATCAATATTCGTGCTAGTTTCCAAACCACACTTTTCACCTCCAAAGCTGAGAAGATACAAGGTCCGTAACGACCGAATCGAGGTCTCTGTCGCAAGAGTCGTTGGCTATAAAGATCCGCAGATATCCTTCAAGCTTTCATTCATCATCACAACCATCATCGTCTCTTCTCAATCACATCTCAATCTACTCACTTCAAATCACCTATCTTCTCTTCTTTCCACACTCAATCACAATGTTCATCTACCAAGGAAAGCTCAACTGGGACAAGTACGCTGTTGACGAGACTTTCACCATCATCCTGCCTAACGGCGTCGTTCGCCCTAATGATTCAGCCTACTTCTTCACTCAGTGGACTGAGGATGGCCAGGGCAACAAGAATCAAAAGGTCTTTGACACCACCATCGTCAAGAACGTAAAGCAGGTCGCCACCCCTGACGTCTCATTCACCCTTGCCGGCGCCTGGTTCAACTACACCATCACCACTCAGCAGAACTACGGAAAAGTCACAGTCGAAATCCCAGACCGAAACAAGAAAATAACCACCACTCTCGATCGCGTTTGGGAGCCCCAGGGCCAGGTCGACTCCAATGCTGCTCTTCGAATCTGGGCTGGAAGCATCAAATGGCGAGATAATGCCATCGATGAACCAGCCATCTTCGTCCTTCCTGAGGATTACAAGGATGGAAAACCTGTTATTTCCACATGGCAGTGGACCAAGGACCAGTCCGGCAAAACCAAGACATCTGTCTTCAAAAGTGCCCCGATGAAGGCGGTTGAGTCTGAGGACAATATCTCCAAGTTCTCCTTCAACAACCACTTTGACATCGTCTGTGTATGGGACACCAAGACCAACACGCTCGATGTTAATGTAAAAGCAGATGGAAAGCAGGAGAGCATTGGCCAGCTGAACATCGTCGCTAACATTGAGCCCAAGGCCCAGTATGTCACAAACAACTCTGCTACTCCTTGGATAATGCTAACGAGAACGGGTAGCTCATTTGACTCCGATGACTTGACTCCTCCCACTCAGGGGGAGGTTGATCTTCGAAACCCTCAGCCTCAACCTGTCTTCACCCGTGTTCTGGAACCTATGCCTTTCCCCAAGACTCTCTTCGATACCTTGAGGCACGGAGCTGCCTTCATTGAGCAAGCGGCCTACCTCACCACTCAAGCTCAGAATGTATGGTTACTTCCTTATAATGTGAATGACATTTTAGTAATACTGATGTTGAACAGAAATTTACTACCCTCCACGATGAATACCATCATCAGGGTGTGTTGATCGAGTCTCTGAAGCAGGAGAAGCAGAACCTCAAAACCGTCATCGATTCCGTGTCTGATGCACGCGACAAAGCGAACGCCAAGGTTGAAGAGATCAAGAACCAGCTTGCGAAGGTCGGCGATGAGTACCAGAAGCAGGCCAACGAGCTTAAGAAGACGATCGATGGCCTCAAGAAGCATGATGATATTGACGAATCGACCATCAAGAAGCTTCAGCAAGACCTCAACACCCTTCAAGGCAAGCAGATCCTTCTTAACGACAAGCTTTCTAAGGCCCAGATCGAGAAGAAGGCTCTTGCCGCTGAAATTTCGGCACTGAAAACCAAGGTCGCCCAGCTTGACCGCAAGAGAATTGCACTTGAGAATGAGCTCGCTGGTGAAAAGGCACAGAATACCTCTCTGCGCAGCCAGGTCCTCGAACTCAAGAAGAAGTTGGGCGCCTCGCTCGATGCGAATGGACACCTTCAGAAGGATCTTCGAGTTTCTGAGGCAGCTCTCAAGGACACCAAGGCCCAGCTCACGACGGCTAAGAACAACCTCCACAAGGCTGAGGTTGCTCACGGCAAGACGAAGGCAACTCTTGAGAATACCGAAAAGAACCTCAAGACCACCAAGGACCAACTTGCGACATCCCAAACGGACCTCGCCAAAATGACGGAACAGAAAGATGAGTTCAAGAGCAAGTATGACGACACAAAGGGCGACTATGATGCACAGATCGGGGAGACCGATAAATGGCACAATGAATCTGATAAGTACTACCACCAGGTCAAGGACCTTGTGGCGGCCGTGGATAAGTGGGAGGACTTGGTCATCGAGAAGAAGATCAACGTCCCTGGGGTTCAAGAGATCAGGAATGAGTTCAAGGAGATTCGTCGCAGAAAGTGAAGCCAGGAGCCGGTTCCAACGAGAAAGCCGCCAGTTCAACTTATTCCGAGGAATGATCCCTTGTTGGCGCCGGCATGGGCAATCGGAAGATTCTATGGATCTTTAATCACTGTTTTGACCTTTGGTTGGTTTCGCTGGGGGAGAAGATGATGTGTAATGGAAGGATATGGGGGTATCGACATCTGTTTCTCGACATTCATTTGGAACTTTACTATGTAGTCTGAATTATTATTTCTCTATCTCTCTTAAACAATCTCATGAGAGCTGCATGTGACTATTTTCCTAAATGAGATGCTATTTTTGATATCGCTTTTGGAGGATGCTGGCTTGCCTGTGGTTGGTTTGGCGAGTCCCAACCCCTGCTGAGGCTGAAGCCACGAGGTCATCTGATGACACCACCGTGAACATGGACAACACCTGTGTTTTGGCGGAGCCATGTTCCTCAAAGTTAACGTGTTTGGCTATAGTAAAAGTTGTCATAGTGCCTTTGCTGGCGTGATGGGGGAATAAGATTTCAATCTCGCCCCGTTTCTTTCATGCAATGTTGCAAGATATCATATATACGCGCATGGATTGTATTGAAGCAACGAAACAAAAGAGTAAATAGAAGATGACTGGCATAACCCTGACAGAAACGTGAATCTGACTCCAGTTAGGGATCTCAACCTCGAGCTAGCGGGGCAGTGTGAGACAACCCAGACGGCGATCGCATTATTTTCTTATTCTGCGTGCCTGACAGGCACAACAGTCATCGGTCTCATCCATTGCATCTATCATTTACATGGAACAGCGACCTAATCCAAAGCCAATCGGATGCTGCTTATCATTTAGACAAACACCACTAGTCAGTCAGTCCTCATCAGATCTAACCACGCTCGGCCGCGCGGGATTCTACATATGACAGCTCAGCCTCATATTTGATTTCCACAGTCTCCCAAGGTTTCACAGTTATGCCTTCCTTGTAATCACCTCCAGCAGGTCTCCACATCTGTCTGAAAGTCATGAGGCCCAACTCCTCCTTGACCTTGTTCCACTCTTCACCTGGGTTCTCTTTTGTAGGCTGCAAGGTGTTGACGTTGACGATGGTCAAGCCGTGCCTTTCATAAACAGGAACACCTTGTTCGGTCGCATCGAGCCAGATCTCAACGCCCATCTCATCAGCCTTCTGCTTGCTCCAGTCCATGATGACATTCGCCACGCCTTGGCGACGGTGGTCTGGGTGCGTGAAGACGATATTGACGTCTGAATCCGGTTAGAACCTGGAGCCAATAGCGTATGAAGGATCCTGAATAGGACTTACATAGTTGAGGTCTCGCCCCCATCCTCGCCCTGGGCGCATCGAATTGTTTCAGAGCTTGTGAGATGAACTCTCGCCTCTCGCCCTCCGGCTGCCAATAGGCGTAGGAATGATCGTCATCTGTATCGAAGGGATTCGCGGGGCAAATCTTCCACAGACAGCCACCAACGATCTTGCCATCGTCGTTGACGACCTTTCCCCAGTAACTCGTGGGGTCCTCGTTATGCCATTTGAGCTGCAGGGCTACTGACTCCTTGAGCGATTCTGCATGTGCTGATGGGCCTTCACCCTTAAGAGGACAGAACATGCGAAAGAATGGCTGCAGAGGATCTTCGTAAGATGCCCATTGACAAGCAATGAGCCCTTCGAAATCAGTGGCGGTGTCAACCTCGACGAGTTTGAGAGTCATGATGTTGTGAATTAATTAGGTTAGGGAGATAATGTTTCGGGTGGCAGCAGAAGAGGACAGATCGAGTGGATTAAGTTGGAGGCCTGTTATATCAAACGGGTCGAGCCTATTGCTCCACGTTGATACTTGGCCCTTGATGGACCCATACGACAGAATTATGCAGCACTGATCAGCCCATTATAAGCCTAGACTCCGTCCTTTTGCTGACATCATGGGAGGGATTATAAACAACGGTTCTCCTTTCCGGGCTGTCGGATTATTACATAGTTTCTCGTTTAGTTGTCACGGTGAGGGCATGCAGTAGCGAGGTGACACGAAAACGGTGTGAGCTCGGATATTTCGTTCTTCGGTTTTTATTGACGACCTTCTCTAATAGTCGTCTGCTCTACCTGAAGACCAGGTACCGTTGCAGGGATGCGGCATAGGTACGCCACGCCTGCGAGTTCCATGTTTCATGCCGGACAGGAGCATGAACTGTCAACATGAATTGGATGATGTTGAAGTGAATATCCTCTAAGCGAGGGAATAGTAATAATTCTATGTCTTGGACCGGATGATCCACCCGAACTAACAAGGAAGGTCAATTTGAGTTTTGCAACCCCCGGATCGATCTCCATCCTTCATCGGCTGAGACCCATCGAACCTAACGCAGTTTGAACGAGAGCTCCAAAATTAAGGGGAGCACGGACGGTGTTCGGATAATGTAACGACTCTCACATCAAGATTGACAGGGGTAGAGTCTCTATCTGAGACTGCCAATCGACGGGATGAATCTTGTCCGTCTTCAAGATTGGACCACTATTGAACCACTGGAGGCTGGGATCTACGCGAGTAAAACATCTCATGTGCCATCAATGGGGAAACAAGACAACTTATTCCCTGTCTTTTTTGACAGCTCACAGATGTCACTGCTGGGCCGCTATAGTGCATAACTCTCCTCCCAACAACACCAAGCCTCATTGGTGTCTCCCCCCATATCAATAGAGCGTGGGGGTATAGCCTAGACCCCAGGGGACGATGCATGTCCCTTTCAATAAAACGGTTGATGACTTTTCTTTTTTCTTGCAAACATGGCCTCACTTTTACCCGTCCCGTCCGTCAATTAAGCCCATGGAGGCGTTCCCGTTGGTAGTTTAGTCCACGTACGTAATTGTGATTATAGCTTCATTCCTCTCAGTAATTGGTCCTCACCTCTCGTTTCATCAAATCCCGCCAACTGCTTTTGGGTGTCAATATCGTTAGAGTTACCGTTTCCGGGGTCGCCAATGGCAAAAGTCACCGTCCAGTCCAGTCCAGCCCGTTCCTGTGCCTGTGAGATCCTTCACACCATGTATGTAGCTTAAAGCTACCCTTAATCTTGGGGTCTCGAGGAGCTCCACTGTCAGCGGCGACTCTTCGAGTGAGCTTCGTCTTGTCTACCTTGTAGCTAAACTTCTCGTCACTTGTGCTTTTATATCGTCTCTGTGATCTCTCCTTTGTATAACCTTTCCGCTCGTTTTGCGCAGCGATTGCTGCATCATTCATTCAGTATGAGTTCGAACCAGCGAATTATCACCGACAACAACAAGTCGCCCCTTATTCAGGTCCTGTCGTTAATGTTTCTTGTCATTGCGCTTTTGGCATGTACTGTTAGGGCTGGTACCAAACTTTACATGGTAAAGACCTTGAGGGTTGACGATCTTCTCATCATTTTCGCAACTGTAAGACATCCTGTGTGTTTGGTGTTTCCCCGGTATACTTACTATTCTGTACAGCTTCTTGCCGGTGGTCAGACAGCGACTGTATTTAACGCGTGCGAGAATGGACTCGGCCAACATTTCTCGAGTCTCAGCTTGGGCGGTCGAGAGACCTTCTTCAAGGTAACAAACAAACACTACCCGAATCCGACAACAACAAACAAACAAACTGATGCACCCTCTTACAGAGCCAATATGCAATCAACTCGATGTTTATAGCCTCCCTCCTCTGCTGCAAGTTGTCCGGTACAATGAGTCTCCGAATTATGGTCCCGAAAAGCCAGAAATGGATCATCATGGTCTGCGAAGCCATCGTTGGCGTTTGGGGTATCTCGGCTCTCGTCGTCAATTTCTTCCAGTGCGAGCTGCCGACACCGTGGACTTACGGCGGTAACGATAAGTGTATCAACCTCATAGCATTCTGGACATGCTACTCGATCGCCAACATCATGACCGACATCGCTATTGTTATCATTATGGCCGAGAACGTGGTCAAGATCCAAACATCGTGGTCTAAAAAGATTCTCGTGATGAGTGTTTTTGGCAGCAGAATATTGTACGTATTAAATCTGGTTTGTTCTCGTGCTGCAGCTAACAATCTAACAGTGTAACACCGGCTATTGCAGCGCAAATCCACTACTCCAACAAGGCATTTGCCTCTGCAGATCACTCCTTCACCATTTGGCCTGCGTCCATCATGATGCAGCTAGTCGAGTGCCTGGCCATCCTTACTGTGTGCCTACCTAACTTCAAGCCCTTCCTTGACAGTCTAGAGTCCGGCCAGATCCGCGTGGACGATCTTCGACGACAGGGCAAATCCAGCAGCAACGGGTATCCATCAAACAGAGCGGGATATGCAGGGTACAAGACCAAGACCGGTCACAGCAACAGATCTCGTGGGCGGGATCATGCATCGAGAGAACAAGCAAGCGAGATCCACGAGATGGAGGATTTTACCAAGTCAAAGCCAAGGCACGGCCACGACAGAAGCTGGGATGGACAGAGTCGATCAAGCCACTCGAGCCAGAAGATTCTAATCCATCAGACGTGGCAGGTAGACATAGAGTCCACGCATGGTGCTGCCCCAGCACGACATATTTGATGCAGAGTATTTTCTTTTTTATTCTCGGCTGCCCAATCCTCCGGGGTCTTGGTTACAGCGCAGGCCCTGCACGTGTACGAATGGAGACGAGCGGATGTTCCTGTTTTAATTATAGACGTGTATCATAGGCTGCAAGCATTCTGGAAAAAAAGCAACAAGAAAATTATGCATGAATTCTCTGACCAACATGCATAACAGCGAGTACCCGTGAAAAAAAGGAAAGAGTAAAGAGACAACGTTTCTGACATAATGTGTAGGGGGCTACAACATACCATTGCTTACTGGCTGTTTGCTCGGCTACAGTATGATACATCACCATAACGAATAGAGTAGGTAACTCAGGCGGATGAGTAACACAGTATGAACCCTTGCATCAGGCTATTGGAAAAGGGTAATAAGCCGGAGCTGACCTGACCTCATCTGAAATGAGTAAGCCAGATCTAATGGCTCAATAGTTTGCTCTAGCGATCCGCTGTCGACAAATATTTCTCTACTGCAGCGTCTGTGGCGTTCCGTGCCGCTCCCTGCCGACCTATGAATCAATAAAAGTCTAACCAATAGACCGCCAAAATAGCGTGTATGGAGTAGTATGGTCTAACATGTTTAATTATACAGTATGTACATACACACAACGTGGCTTATATCTGTTGTTTGCGGGGTGTTTTAGGACGGCAAAAAAGAAAAGTGAAGAAGCATTGCTGACAGCTTGTGTCAGAAACTTGTCCCCGTCAATAAACGTTACAAACGCCAAATTACCGAAGGGGCTAGGCTCCCTGGTCCTGGCAAAAAACCCGGTGAGATAGGATCCTGGGCTCAAATCCTTGTTACATGTTGGCGGGGGTATCGGAGGATTCTGCCGGATCAGCAAACGCAACCAAGCGAGGGGACGTAGATATTATAGACATGTCAATTAACTTGGTCTGCAACTTATCATACATATGTCTCCTTTCTATTTACAGTCTTGGCCTGCTGGTGGCGTGTACACCTACATACATCCCATCCCGTCTTAATGGCCCAGACCCGGATATTTCTGGTCCAGGGTCCTTTAACATTCCTGTATCCTTTTCCTCCCTGATCTCACTTTAAATTTCTCCCCTCCTCAGTCAGTTCCTTTACTTCCAATAAGCAATTTCCTTCCTTCTGTCTTTCCGTCGTATTTCCGTTTCTGTACAACATCATCATGGAGAACGTCAATAATAATCCCAGCTTCGAGATGGGCCATAATGCCACTATCAAGGCTGACAACGATGTCAAGGTCGCGCCTAAGGGAGAGCCAGATTCTGGACGCAGTTCCACGCTCAATTATCATGACAAGGACCAATTGGAGCGCATGGGAAAGAAGCAGGTTCTTCGGGTACATCACCATCTCTAACTAACTACCACTATCGGCGCATTGGCTAACAATATTCTTTCTTGCAGCGCAACTTTGGGTTCTTGACGATTCTTGGATTCAGCTGTACTATTCTCATTACTTGGGAAGCCATCACCGTTCTCTTCGCGCAGGGTCTCAACAATGGTGGTACAGCGGGTGTCATCTACAGCTTCATCGTCGTTTGGATCGGTAACTTCAGTGTCTTTGCTACCATGTGTGAGCTGGTCTCAATGGCGCCGACATCTGGAGGTCAATATCACTGGTAATACCCCAAACATGCTATCTCCCATATACTCTACTAATGTTTCGCCTAGGGTCGCTATGATGGCGCCGCGGTCGTGTTCCAAATTTCTCAGTCACCTCACAGGCATGCTCACGGTCGGCGGATGGCAAGGCTCGGTATCATCCAGCGCTCTTCTCACAGGAAACATGATCTTGGGACTGGCGACTCTCAACTATCCAGACTTCCAGCCTGAGCTTTATCAGGGAACGTTGCTGTTCTGGGCCATCTTTGGGTTTGCTGTCTTCATCAACACTCTTGTCAGTTCAGTGCTGCCTAAGTTTGAGGGATTGATCTTGATCCTTCACATTCTTGGTTTCTTCGCCATCTTGATTCCTCTTGTTACTCTTGGACCTCATGCTTCTGCTTCGGATGTCTTTGGCACGTTTGTGAACAATGGAGGTTGGTCTACTAATGGTATCTCCTTCATGGTCGGAATGATGGGCAATGCCTTTTCTTTCGTCGGCACCGACGCGGCTTTCCACGTATGTCTAAACTCACTACCCCTTCACGAACAGCTACTGACCCGTCTAGATGTCCGAGGAAACTGTCAACCCCTCCGTCGTCGTCCCCACCTCCATCCTCCTGAGCCTGTGCATCAACGGAGCTTGTGGATTCGCTATGGTCATCGCCATGGTGTTTTGCATGGGCAACATTGATGACGCTATGGCATCAGGACCTGGCATGCTCGGATTCCCCTTCATGTACATCTTCGAGCAGGCAACAAACTCGACTGCTGGCGCAACTGTCATGTCAGCCATCATCATTCTTCTTGCTTCTTGCGCCACTGTCGGTATGCTGGCCTCGACTTCGCGCGTCTTCTGGTCTTTTGCGCGTGATCGTGGTCTTCCTGGCTGGCGCACTCTGTCAAAGGTCAATGATCGAACAACTGTCCCAGTGTACTCAGTTCTTTGCACTGCAGTCATCTCGGTCCTCTTGTCTCTCATCAACATTGGATCTCCTGTGGCATTCGTGAACGTCACTTCACTTTCTATTTCATGCCTCTACGCCTCATACCTTATCGCAGCCAGCCTCCTCCTCTACCGTCGTCTTACCAGGGGCTTCGCTTTGCCCGGTAGTGCCGATCTCCCAGCTTTGGCCAACACCACTGGAGCTGAGCTTGTCTGGGGACCGTTCCATCTGAAGGGGCCCTTTGGTATTGCCAACAACGTGTTTGCCATCTGCTATCTTATTGTTATCGGTTTCTTCAGTTTCTGGCCTCCAATGGTAAATCCTTCTGTGGACATGATGAACTACAATGTCGTGGTTACTGGTGGCCTTGTTATTTTCAGTGTCATTTACTACTTTACTTGGGCGCGAAAGGAGTATAACGGACCTATTGTCGAGAGCTAAGTGCTTTGCCCGAGTGGTACAGGGGTGGCATTTAAATTTGGATTCATTTGGCGATGCATATGCATATTGTTTGGTTTTGAGATTGACTATATAGAGTCTGTACATATCTCTTTTAAATATTGAGGATAGACTACCAACATAATACAACTATCTCAATAGCTTCCATCCCACCATACCAATTGCAGTTAGATAACGCGGATTGAAAAAAATTAGACCACTTAGTATCCCAGGTCAATCATGCATTTCTCTTCTTCGAACCCTGCTGTCGCAACTGCCATCCAGCATAGGCATCATCAGGCGTGTATCGAAGTCGAACTGGCTGAACACCTAGAATCCATCCAACCCAGGATGCAACGAGGAGAGTGAGATGCGAGATTAATCTGTCGATATTTCGTAATATGCTTCTCACTTTGTGGTTGGAGACACCCAAGAGATCGGGAGCGTTTAAAAACGCAGGGATGTTGTCGAGGGTTCGGAAAATGACAAAGAGATTCAGAGGAATCCAGAAATCAAGGAACAGGCCTTGCAGCCTTGAAGGTAACCTCGAAACCATACAAGAGTTGTCATCCAACATCTTGGGGGCGTCGAGGATAACTCCGTTGAGGTTCCAAAAGAAGATCGCCTTATCATTATCATTCGGCTCCGTCCGCTCTATGACAATCACCTCTTCACCCTCTGGCGCAGCTCCTTGCCATTCGTGCCACTCATACCGAGCAACTTTAATCTCGGGTTGATGTCCATCGCTGGCACTGATGATCTGCTCGGAATCGCATAGCCGGACTCGGATTGTCCCTTTGATAACTTTCAGGTACTCGTCATGGGTCTCATGCCAGTGCAAACCGCTTGACCAAGTTGAAGACTCTGGAAGCGTGATGCGAACTTGGCCAGCGGTTGACATGTCGTAGATGACGCCGTTGGGAAGTGGACGCTCAATAACACTGGGAACTCTCTGTTCTATCATTGCGAAGCGCTTTGTATTCCTTTTTGTAGTTGTAGAGTGATAACTTAGGATGTTAGCTTAGGCGCACGTCTCGAATGTTGAAAGATGCAAAATCTAGCTATCATTTCCCCTCACATGACTTGTCAGCAGATGACGCCCGATGCATGTTTAGGTAGCGTGGCTGGCCTTGTTGTCACGAATATTTGCATCAAAACCTAACAGTAACTCGAAGATAGTATTGACGTTGATAAGTATAGCTAAAATGTTATCTCTAATTCTCAATCTGATTAGCCGTATTGATGAGATTTCCAGTTTCTGTAGCTCGTAATGTCTATATAAAACTGAGTACTAGAACCACCCAGTCCAAATATCCCGCCAGCCAGTGAGAAGTCGCTGCGATTGTCGAAAACCAGAATCTCCCTATTCCAGAACCTTCCACTTTAGCGGTGACAGCTTATCGAAATATTCGGTAAATGTCACCGGGTTTCGACGGGTCCGCTTCACCTTAAGATCAAAAACATCCAGGCGCTGATATCCTCCGACAACATCATGATACTGTTTTCCTTCGATACAATCCTCGAGATCAAGATCGGCATACAAGATGCCCTCTTCATGTTGAAGAAATTCGGCTGCTACAGCCTGTCCGGTCTGGGTATCCATGGTAAATCCCTTTAGCGGCGCTCCAGTAGGATCCAGAAACTGTGTTGCGCCACGCTGAGATTGCTTCAACGCCTGTGTCAAGTTGAACGATCCTCCAGCAACAGTTCGGATAGCATCATCTCCCAAGACACCTGAGCAAAGAACCCCGAAACACTTGGCCTCAAAGCAATGAGAAGCTGCTCTTGTTCTATTGGCCGTAACGTTGTCGTAGTTTGGCTTGTCCACTGCACTTGAAACTTCTCCTGACCCCTCGGCTTGAGGAACCCGAGTTGGCCAAATTGGCGGCCATGTAGAGATATGGATGTTTTCTCCTTGAGCCATGAGGCTATAACGAGCTAATGGGTTGGTATTCTCCCCGCAGATCAAGTTTCCAATCTTTCCATGAGTGGTATCTGCAACACGCAAACCGTGTCCATCTCCAGGTGCCCATGTAAGCTTCTCAAAGAAGGTGGGCATCAACTTTCGGTGATGTATCAATACATCTCCCCAGTTTTGGATGAAGATATTCGAGTTGTACAAGGTTGCACTGCTGAATCGAACCTTCTCAGAAAACCCCATGCTGACCATGATATTTTCCTGTTTTGCTATACTGCGAATAGCATGCATCTCATCCCCATCGGCGAAAATGGACTCCTTTGCCATTTGTTTAAACAGATTATGATTCTCTGTAGGGGCCCTCAGTGAACTCCATATCGGGAAGGCTGGTATATATGTTTCAGGAAATACGACCAAGTTGGCTTTGTTTTGCGCAGCCTGCTTGATCAAGCTGATGGCCTTCGAGGTTGTGTCTTTGGCGGATAGAAACACGGGAGAAACGTGGCATGCCGCGACTCGAATCATCGTTACTATAGGCAGTGCAACCAATGTCAGTATTTATTGAATCAAGAATTTGTTTGATGCTTCAAAGATTAATTTGGAATGTCTTTGATATGTAAGATGTCCTGGTTATCTTTCTCGACGATAGTGAATTCATGATAACCGAAAAGCGGAGAAGCGGTAATACCGGGTATAGCGGGATAATGACAACTAACGAAATGTCCGTTCCAGCGACGGAACTGGAAAACGAATAGCAATGGTACGTGAAGAAATATACTCAGAATTTATTCTTATAGTTTTATATTAATATATAGGCATATAAAGATCCATTTCTTGTTTCTATACTACCCGGATAGATACTCACGAATGAGACACCCTCTTCTGCGTAGCGAGATGCGAATTTGCCAGTAAGATAATTATACACGCTATCCTCATGACATAAGGAGCATCTCAAAGTGACGGATGAAATCGACGTCGGAAGTGCCTGATGAAATGGAGATAGCCTTTTTACCCTTCCCGCCATGAACGGTATTTATACATATTTAAATTAAAGTCTAGACATATTATTTATAATCAAGCTTCACATTTAGAGCCTTGACATCCCTACAGCCTCCATCAGATATTTGCCCTAAGAATGTCTGTGGCGTGATATGAAAGCATTTGTAAGTTTGTGGTAGGAGCTGTTTCGAGCATCGGAATGATGAATATACGTAGCAAGAAATTTCCGTGGTGTTTGTTTGGTTCAAGGCTACAAACTGCGTATGTGGTGACTGTATCAGAGATCAAATACGCCAACGCAGTTGAATGAGCATGATGCCTAAAGTGCGCATAAATTAATATACAGCTCTTTTACTGTGCCACGTTTGCCGCTTTTAGAGCGATGGGGAAACCCGGAATGAACACGGATTGTTCTTCCAAGAGGCAGTTGAAAAGGATTGACCTGTTGGGCAACTGAAACATACATGGCTAGCCAAGCAGAGGCGGAGGCGGAGTCGTTTTGTACGACGGTGAATCAATAATAGTTACTTCTGATTGGCATTTACTACACCACCAGCCGGACAGTGACCTCATAGACGGTATCCTGCACTCCATCTAGGTATGTAATTTGCTGTTGAGCCTTGTGGCTAGTTCCTTGACTTCTTACTGGACCTCAGAATCCACAAAGCAAATCTATCAAACACGTATAACTAGTAATCAACCCCTCATTTACTTCTCGCCCTCCTTATTGCTTTGGAAACAGGTGCATTACTTTACTTCTGAGAACCTATCTCAGGCCGCTAGACCCAAAGATCTCACACAGCCTTGCTGGTACCCTGGATATCTATACCCATCCATGACTTATTTCTGAAGGTCTCGAAGATGACACCTGAGCGACTTACCGTCCCACAGACAGTTGTCACATCTCCTGGCGGCCCTTCGACGTTGGCGCTTGTCGAACCGACACGACGACTTACACCCTCAAACTGGCCAGGCCGTGATCTTAATGACCTTTATTTTGCCAAGGCCACTTATGAAAAGCGCCTCAAAGAATTCTCTAAGGCCTTAAAGAAACTGGACGATGAAAAGTGGCGTCGCTTTAAAGCCACCTCAACCGAGGGACCACCAGATGCCGATAGTGTTATCATTAGTCTGATGGAGATCAGGGGAATTGCTGAAAAGCAAAGCCCCGATAGTCAACGGTCTTCCGACACTTTCTTAACGAAATTCCTCAACGTCCTACATCGTTTCGCACCCATTGGAGATGTCATTGTCGGGGGCGCTCAGAATCTAGCTGTTTGTGCTGCTTGGGGTGCTATTAGACTCGGTATAGAGGTTTGATGAACCACCATTTTGAATCTATACAGAACCTAACTCGTAACCCTCAGATCTCACTGTCATGGGCAACCATATACGACAATCTCTCGGATATGCTGCTTCGAATCAGCAAAAGTTCGCGGACCACCCACGATTTTGTCGTTCTATTCCCCAATAGCCGAAGACTCCGAACATTCGCATACGAATACTTAACCTTGGTTGTGGAAATTTCACAAAAGATCGTCAAGTACGCGACAAAGTCATTTTTGGGTCGAGCAACCAGCGCTTTCATGTTCGACGCTGAGTTCAAAACACTAGAAGAGAAGCTGGTTGGTGTCGCTCAATGCATAGATCGATGTGCGGATCTAGAAGCTCACATCATGAATAAACACGGGCATAGTGTTACGCAAGGCCTTATTAAACAAGTTATCGCAACAATCAACCCAGAAGATCCAAACAAGGAGAGACGTAGGGCGCAGAAGCTACGACTGTTCGGCATTTTGGAGTCAAATAATGTCGACTCGAGGATCATTACTTGGACTCGCCTTTTCGGCAAGGGAAGCTCGTCCTGGTTCACCTCTCTGACTGATTTCAATGAGTGGAGATGTAGCTCTGAATCAGCTATTCTTTGGTTACATGGTAACCTCGGCTCTGGCAAATCGGTAACCTTGGCTTGGGCCGTTGGAACTTTGAAACGTAAGGTAAAAAGATCTTGAGTATCAGTTCAACTCTGACCAGAATACCTAGAAACCTCGAGGAGTACAGGGCTGGATACGTGTACCACCAGCTATTACTTCTGTAGCCCGACCGGGACTGACGCAAGAACGATTTTGGCGAGCATCACTAAGCAGATTCTCGAGCACACGAGCCTTGCCAGTCGACTGGACACTTTCCTTGACAAGCGTGACCTTGAAAGTCTCCCATCTGAAGAGCTGCATGACTACATTGGTCTCGCGCTTTCGGTTATCCATGGAGGCTGGGCCGCATATATCATCCTAGATGGGCTGGATCAGTGCAAGTGGGAAGACGTCGAGGATGTCATTCTACAGCTTAAGCGCCTCTCAAGGGCCGGGGTAATACGGCTAATATGCTCTTCCCGTTCTAATTGGGAAGGATTTAAGCGTGTACAAGGTCTCCTCAGCTCATGGCCAATGACCGAGGTTTCGATGCAGGACGTTGACCGGTCTTCAGAGGCAACTGCCTTTATAACCAAAGAGATTGGACAATGGAAGAGGGAGGGACTCAATCTGCATGACATCGAACAAGACATCTTCAACCAGCTTCTTGGTGGTTGGGGGAACATGTTCCTTTGGTTGCATCTTCAGTTGCAGCTAATCTATACCGATCTTCGAAGCGGCTATCAGCCCAAGGATATCCTTTCCCGCCTACCTACGGAGCTAGGACAGATCTACGACAGGGTCCTCAGTGATATTTCCCCTGGCTATCAACATGTTGCACACAACCTATTCCAACTTGTTGCTGCAGCCACGGATATCCCTCTCAAGCTCAACGAGCTCCGGATTGCGATGAATATCACCCCTGGCCAGATGGACTGGGACCCTGTAGATGTGCCTCAGGACCCAGCCATGTTCTGCTGGATGTTTGGGAAGCATGTGATCGAGGTCGACAAGCAGGATGACCGTGTCCATTTCACACATGCCAGCGTTCTTCAGCATCTTTGCAGCTCCACATTACAGGATGCACAAGGATCAAACCCAACATGTTTCAATGAAATCGATATGGAAAAGGCTACGAAGCATCTAGCTTTGGTGTGTATGACACAATTGAAGCTTTATGATGACAAAAAGAATGTTTTGGTATTGCGCAAGTCAACCGACAATCGACCACCCCCGCCCTCATTTCATGTCATTCCTCATACTGTGATGGATGACAGTGGACCAGCTATGCGGTTGGCGCAGAGACTTTACAGGACTCAGCAACAGAGACTCAATCCTTCATTGCAAATTCCTTCTCATGTCTTCCAGAACATGGATCGAAGTAACGCCCCCTTCGATCTCGGCTGTTTCCAGGGTTATGCGAAAGGGAACTGGTTTTTTCACAGCCAAAGCCTCAATTGGTCAAGCCTTGATGAGCAAGGCCGTGCCTTATGGGACTTCTTTGTCAATGGGGATGGATCTAAGACTTACCTGCCGAGCAACCTAAAACACCCGAAGACAGGGCTTGCATGGGCGCTCGAGAATTCACATGACCTGCTATTCTGGCATTTCTTTCCAGATGAGTGGCTCGGTGCCCTGGACAAATCTGACCGTCAGAAGCTGCATCATCTGGTGTTTCGGGGCCCTCTGAGCTGGGAAGCCCACGGGCAATCTATTATGTTTCACTTCGTACGGCTTTTGCATTCGCACGAGAGCATATTCCTTGAGATGGCAGATGATATCTTCACCATGCTTTTTGCTTCAAGCGGTGCACTAGTCACAAGTGGCTTGGATCCCAGCGGTTCTGATGAAGCTTTAGCCCTTGGCGAGGTTGCCGAAGGATTATTTAAAGTTTGGGCGACCTCTGAATGGCGAAACGAAATCTCACAAGAATGGCTTGAGTCGCTGTTGCCGTTTATCGATCTTGACAAATCATACGACTTTGGGTCAGACGGGTACAAAATGCCGTCATTACATTATATCTGCATCAGGGATCTACAGGGCGCAGATAAAATACGCGTGCTGCTCGCCTGTGGTGCTAAACACCTACCTTTCAATGGACGATTCCCTATTCATTGGGCAGTGATGGCAAATCAGATTTCCAACGTATCAGCGCTTGTTGAGTGTGGAGAGGATATCAATAGAAAGGACGAAAGGGGGCGGACACCGTGGATTGTACCTGCGGAATACATGTCTGGAGACATGGTAAATTGCTTGCTGCTGAATGGGGCCGATTTACGGATTCAAGACAAGGAAGGGAGAACTGCTTTACATCACGCCGTGATGGATGGATACTCAAGGGTTTTTGAGGACTTGTTCAAAGCTCAGCCCGAGACTCTTCAGGAAATTATCGATGTCAAAGATAGAGAGGGGCTTACAGCTTCGGACATTGCACTTAAAGCAGGTAACACTGCTTTTTGTGACCGGTTAAGAACAATGAAGATTGAGATGAGTAGAGGAACCTGAACTGACAATTCTGTAACTTCTGTTTAGTTAGTATTCAAAGATTTGTTGTCGCGAACTCCCTACGCCTTGACAGACTTTAACTTGTTAACATCTCTTGCAACTGTTCTCATATAAAAGGGGCGCCTGAGCTATACAAATAAGGTGAACATTAACAGGAGCCGCGTAAGCTACAGCGTAACATTCCATAACTCTGTATAAACTTCCCGCCCAGGCCGGGCCGCCCTTCTGACATAAACTTTCAAGGGACAAATCTGTCGATCTTTGTCGTATTAAGAATTGAATTTGAGTTTGTCTTATTTCATTTTCTGACAATTGTTCCCAGCTTTTCCCTTCTCCCGCTTCCCTCGGCAATGCATGACTCAGGTGATTTCAAAAGGTGATCCTAGAGTCATGATCTCATCGATGGATATTAAAGTCGTATGAGTCAAAGAGAAAAATAAAACATCAAGAATTCACTCGATCTCCACATCCGCTACCGACTCGGCCAACATTGCTGTCTGATGTATTCCTTGGATCCGGCCGCTTTGAAACAACCCAGAGTCATGCAAGTTCGCCTCCATGAACCAATAAGGACTTACTGAAACTTCTAATAGGGTGTAGTTTCACAAATTTTAGCATCATGTTTGTCTACTAGTGCCTGTCTATACCTGCGTGGGTTAGGGTCCCTACTAGCTGCTCCGCAGACAAAATGCATGCCCCCATTTCAAACAGTCGAGTGTATGTAGTACAGTAGTGGATCACTCTAGAAACATGGAATCATCGCCATGTAGTTATTAGCTTGCTGTTTAACTTTGTATAGTTCGTAAAGAGTCATTAAGCACTGAACAGTGCTCTAACAATGTTTTCCCTATGACTCAAAATTGTCACTAAAGACTTGTCAAAAATACTGCATTAACAGCTGGCTGCTCACTGCTAGGATGACCTTACTCATGACTTACTAGTAATTACTATTTTACGAATTACTTGCCATTAAAGGACAAAATGAGTCATATGTACGTAGTAGGCTAATATTACAGTTCTTCGTAACTCGTCTTACGCAAACGAGTTGCCCAGAATGGAAATACGAAAAAGTTAACTTTTATTTTGGAAAGGATCATAGTGACTGGAAAGATCAACCGTATAAACAGTCGGTATTATCAAAACATGAGCCTGTCTGCCGAAGCATCCGGATACTACCCGGGGAGAGTCTGGAGACCAGCCCCCCTTACCTCGATTCATTCGCGAGCTCCGTGCATCAAGCACGGGCACTGGTGACCGATCAAAGGCACGGCGGTTCGGTCTCTAGACCCTCTCCGAGTACCACAACTCAGCTGAAGCAAGTCGGAAACATAGCATCGTTCTCAATAAACAAGGATTTCATGTAGATTGCAAGCTGGTTAGACCAGAGTGTAGATATTTGCCTTATAAATATGATGCCTTTCACTTGCGTTCTCCTAAGCTCAGAATCTTCATACTTCATCTTAATAACCTCGTTGGACCTTTTCATCTTGCATACCTGCTTTATTCTACAGCTGGACTGTTAGCCTGGAGCATATCGTACCACTCTGATTATCTTTTGCTTCACCCCTAAGACTACACTGCTCCCTTATCTCATTAAGTCTCATTAATCATGCGGCCTGCCATTGCTGTTATTGGACCGACGGCCACCGGCAAGACAAAGCTAGGAGTGCTTCTTGCCCGGGAGTTGGGTGGTGAGGTTGTGAGTGTAGACTCCCTTCAATGTTATGAACACGGCCAAATCATCACGGCGTGTCCCACCGATGAGGAGATCGGTGAGATTCCTCACCATCTGATTCGATGTATGGTATGTCACTCCCTCCTGACGAATTAGTGGATCCAAGAGTGACTCATGTTGTGATAGGGGCCACTAGAAGAACCCGATAACTACCCATCCCGCGTTGTCTCCCACATGTTTGAGATTTCAGCCCGTGGAAAGACACCCATTCTGGTGGGTGGCTCCATGTCTCTCACTGCCCCGGTACTCGAGGCAGTCCTAGCGAGTGGTCACAGGTTGGAAGCCCTTGTGCTGGCTCCCGACCTTGATACTTCAGGCTACCTAAAGCGTGTGCAGACTCGTGCAGACGAGATGGTGAGTAGTGGTCTTCTAGACGAACTACGTGACCTATACAAGCTTTCACAGGAGCTGGGTGTTTCACTTGAGCAGCCACGCGGTGTCTTTAAGACCATCGGTCTCAAAGAGTTTGAACAATATTTCCAGTGGGAAGACACCGCTGGCCTTTCACAGGGCGATGAGAATACCCGTCTAGCTCTCTTGAATAAGGCTGGTGTCGCGTTGACAGAGAAGACGTTGTGGTATGCCGGCTGCCAGACACAAGTTATCGCCAACGAGCTATTACCCATGCTGAAATCTGAAGGCGTTAGAGTTAACAAGCTCCACGTTCCCGAGGACAAAGCCCGATGGAGTCGTGAGGTAGGACAGTGTGGACTTGACGCTGCGAGGGCTTTCGTATTGTCAATCGACACTCCTCCGCGTTCACCTGAGCACATGGAGGTGACATTGAGTCAACCTCCTAGCAAACGTGTTGTCTGTGTGTTTGCAGGTTCGTCACCTGGTCAGTCACCGGTTCATGTTGAAGCGGCCAAGGAGCTCGCGCGTGCATTTCACGATAATGATATGACCCTTGTTTATGGCGCAGGCATAACAGGTATGTCTCACTTTTCTTTATTTTCTATATATCAGTAAATGTTCCAGATAATTCCTAACGCATTGTTGGCATTTTTAGGCATTATGGGCGCTGTTGCTGCTGAGCTTGTAAGACTGTCAGGCCCAGACGCTGTCCACGGCATCATCCCGCAGGCCTTGGTTGATTACGAGGCGGGGATCATTGAGAGTATGGGCTTGACTATAGACTTTTCTAAATACGGGCGAAGAACAATTGTGCGGGATATGCACACGCGAAAGGCGATGATGCATGCTGCTGTGAAAGATGGAGCACCTGGCAGTGGCTTTGTGGCCCTGAGCGGTGGTTTCGGTACTCTGGAAGAGGTGGTCGAAGCAGTCACATGGCGCCAACTATGCATCCATGATCGGCCGGTCTGTGTTTACGATATCGATGGCATTTATACAGGGCTATTTACTTGGCTCAAGAAGACTGTCGATGCGGGCTTTGTAAGCGCGCAAGATGCAGACCTCTTGGACATTGCCGGGAGTAGTAACGAGGTCATTAACCAGTTACTAGACGAGACATCCATGAAACGGGTTAGTCCTCACGGACAAGTATGGAAGTAAGAAATAGAATAAGCAGATAGTTCAAAAATACATCACATATACCACCTAAAATGGAAGATACAATTGTCTGCATGCCGATTTCACAAGAAGTCAGTGCAAAGTCGCCCGCTTAATTTCACAGATAAGCACTTACAAACCAGCCAGATATTTCACTGAGAGTTTATGCAGTCTATATGCAACAAATATCTCATTTCGTGTGACGACGGTACCTATGTGGCTGAGTATACACGGAGTCATGCGTCTGCAGGATTTAGGCTGACCCTATTGGGTACATCATTTAGTAAGCTTGGCTAGGTAGGCATTTGACTCGACTCCAAACACGGTATGAGTCAACGGGTAATATTCTCCTTCTAACATAACAAAAATAAGCAGAGAATTCGGATACCAGCCATGGATGCCTTCGAAATCGTGAATACTGAGCTAAGCGCTCTCCTATCGCAGCATTTCCAAGTTGTCGCGACACATTCTCAGCGTCAAGATCAATGGTACAAGAGATCATACCAGTCATTCACATCAAACCATGGTGACCACAAACCATTAATCCTGGTGCCCCACGAGTCCAGAGAGGAATGGGTTCCTCACGTCCGTCGGTTTGCGAAGACTCTTGCCAGCCAACTGCAGACAGTTTCCAACAGCCGAACCGACAAGATAGAACTGTCGCAGACTTCAGAATCCAAGGTCTTCCCGGATCGAGTGCTGGACAAGGCGCATGCGACACCCATTTGTCTATCAGTGGCCGGGTCAAAGCCACTATCGCCAGACATGATGCAAATGTCATGGTGGACAACAATGAGACGGCATCCAGACCACGGCGCCCGTCGTCTGAAGGGTATTAAGGCACTTATAGCCTGCGGAGAGGTTGATTCGCTGCTTCGGTTGGCGACTTGGCCGCAACACCAAGACTATGAAATTGATTTCTCATATTGGAGGTCATTAAACAGCAGGTGGCAAAGTATAGTGGACTCTATCCTAGGTATTACGCTATTTCTCGGAACGTTGAATACCTTTCCAAAGGATTTCGTGGCGGAAGAGGGATATAAATATTGGGCTCCAGTGGCATTCTACAGCGAGAGATCAATATTGCAAGAATATATCGCAGCCCATCAGGATAGCATACCGAAAACCACTGAAGCGATTCGGAAGGAAATGGTTCAGTGCTTCGAGGCCTTGGTTGCGGCCCAAACATGGTGTCTCAGAGGAGGTTACAAGCCCATAGAGTGGGAGGATCTCATTATGGACAGGTTCCTATACATTTTGGGCTTTGAAGCATGGAATCGGAGCAGAGAAGGAGAAGGATACCTCGGCTGCGACCTGAACATCACCAAAACTGCAAAGTCACTCAGAAGAATTGGAATGGACGATGAAGAGGAGGAAGAGGATGTTGAAGCCCAACAGACTCAGAAAAGGCCAATGGATCCCCTCAAATTGAGGGAGCCGAAGAATGAAGCAGTGCCCGAGTTGGATGAGGAAGAGCAGCAGAGATTGGACGAGTTGGCTGTCATTGAGTCCTACGAGAGGGATTATGGACGTAAGAGAAGTACAAAGTATATGGCAAAACGCAAATACTGACTGTTGATGGCGGATGATGCAACCAAGACCGGATGGGTAAACCAGATTGCAAACGCTCTTGGGATGAGTGTGACTATCCAGACACAAGGGTCACGGGTTATCTTTGTCCTAACCCTCGCCAATGTCGCTTTCGCTTACACTCAAGGGACATCGGCGTGGGTTCTCTGGCTAGACACCATTGCGGTTTACAATTACCTGGTACATAGCGGAAGGCAATTTGAATACAGTGGATATCAGTCGTTTAAAATGCGTACATTTTTGCAAAGAGCAAAGTATTTCCATTGTTAAATATGGTTGAAAAGTGAGCGAGCATGTAGAAAGAAACCCAATCCAATAAGAGGGAATACTGATTGTTTATCAGTGCAGAGTGCCCCCTTGACACGGGTCCCACCACCATCAGTATTCTTGGACAATACTAAGCATTTTGTCTAAGAATAATATCCGTTCATCTGATACAGCTGACCATTGCCCTGCCAAGTTCCACTCATCTGATGAGAGCCCCTGACGCATTGGGTAATGATGTTCCTATAAGTGTTAGACAACCTACATAAATGGCATGGTTAACTTACTCTGTACCAGCCTAAACAGTGAAAGTCAGCCGAGTTCAACTACCAACTACTTCAGCATGATGGAATACATACCCAGCAATCCTTGAATCCTTTCTTGCCACCAGTGTTCTTACGCTTCAGTTCGACACTGACAGTGATACCTCTGATGGTCTTGGAGCCTTTGGTGGTGCAGGCCGCCTGATTAGGACAGTCTGCGTTGCTGCACATCTTCTGGCGAGCATCCCAGTACGCCTGTTGAAATTGCTCGATTCCGTTTTGACGGTTGCCGGAACAGTCTGCCGCCAAAGCAGAAGTAGCAAGAAGGGCGAGGGCAGAGAGGTTAATGAGCTGCATGTTGAATGAGTCTGTGGGATGTTTGAAGAGTAATGTAGAGATGCTTGAGGTTTCTGATGAGAGAATTATGCGACCTGCTCTGCTGGCTTTATAGTTAGAAATGGGAGCTCGAGGCTCTGGGGACGGATACATCCGATATGCCTTCTGCCAATACGAGGTGTTGACTCCCTTTACGGCGAGGTGCAGCAGCCTTTGGAGTTTTGACTGTCAGCAGACACATTTCAACGAGCGAATTGACAACCGGGGCAGTTAATGGTTCCCTTCAGTAAGCCGCCTGATACATTAGTTGTAACACTCTATTTAGCCTCTGATTTGTTATTTATTATGGCAACTGGAGCCCGATGACACAGCACGAGCAGGTTCTTCCTAATGTAGTCTTTTTTTTCGGGTTATCTTGCACATGCTTTTCCGTCGTTAGACGGAGTATTCCTTCACTATCTCATTTGCCGAATAGGACCACGATCTTCTGCATCTCTTGCATATACTTTGGTTTAACAGTACGTTGTCATCCGGTCTGGACCGCTTATCGTGACATACAACATTTAAGGCGCTTTAATGGCACGACGGTAAGCCTCGCAGTGCAACACTGAATTGGGTCAAGCCAAGCAGCAAGACCTGGTATCACCGTAGAAGGTTGTTGTTGGACTGATTCACCTCCGGCGTGTCAGGCATGACATTCTGAGACATGACCAACTATCCCATTAACTATCAACATTGCAGCAGTGTTATGAAGCAACAGATAACGTGCTGTGATTCAAACATAGCTCAGGCCTATTTAAAACGAAGTCTTGACATATTTCTTCTCGTTGTAATTCCTTCATATAAGTTATATCATCAAGCCTACATCAATTCCCTATAACTATGGGACCTAAAGACAAAAGGAAAAAGTCAAATAAAATGTCGGAACCGGTCCCTGAAAAGTACTCCTGGGAGCATAAGATTCCGCGAAACTTGGTAAATGATGGAGTTGTATTGCACAATGCTCTCTCTGAAGTTTATGGCAGTAGAACTAACTTCGATTTTGAAGAGGTCGGGGAGAATATCGTCGTCACTGCTTACGTGAAGGAGCCTCGGAACTTATTACAAAAATTGCAGGACAAGGAGGCTGTGAAGAAGCCAACCACGTAAAGTTTGGATACACTGTCCTTCTAACCTGTTATTCTTTTTTTGAGGCCCAAGACCGCATTATTTAAATACTGGTAATTCCAAGAGCTTCAGCTCTTATGTCCAACAACGTGAATAGCTACATAGTCTAACTACATTCTATTCTTCAACTAGATTATCAAGCAGTATTCTTGCCTTTTTGGACGTCCAACATGTAGAGTGAGGCTTTAGTAAGGGTTTCACAAGGTGAATCCAGTGACGGATTCAAAGACGGAAAAGGTGGACATGAATTGGTCCTTCTGAGCAGTCATATCTCAAACGATGGTCTTGGCGAGCTCTATTTCTAGAATTCCTTATTTGAACTTAATTAACTACACTTGCTGTTGTTATAGTTTGAGTGATGACCTTTTGGGTCTGCTTGTCAAAGGCCTGTTTGTGGTCGGAAACTCAGTCACACCCAACCCCGTTAATGACTTCACGAAGAGCAGTTATAGCGACGGAGTTGTGGAGATTCAAGATAAATGCGTGATTGTCCCTGCAAATGCTAGGGCATACAATGGCTTGTTTGTAGGGATATGAGAAGGGCATCTGCATCCGTTAATATCTTTCAAGCAGGGTTATTACAGAACTGGGTCAATGGAAAACGTCGTTCAAACTATTGTAGATGTTGTGACCAGTGGTTTAATTATTGAATAAATTACTATTTTTAATAAGAACGAGCCAAGATGGCCGAGTGGTCTAAGGCGCTGCACTCAAGATTTCAAAATCTTATCCAGTTAACTGGGGCGATTTGCAGTATCGAAAGATTCTTGGGTTCGAATCCCAATCTTGGCAATCATTTTTTTGTCATTTACTTAGACGGAAATCAAGCGAGTATTGGAAATTGAATCGTGCGTAGTACCTAACTAAAGTGTAAGAATATTGTTTTTTAATGTAAGTAAAATACTCCTGTTAGGCGGCATTGTAATTACTCTCTTGTTACGGAGTATATTACGGGTGACTGCTGTGAAAAAATAGAATTAACTAGACTTCAAAATGGCGCCAGGCAAAACTGTCCAGCCCGCCGAGAATTTAGTATGCTTGGTGGACTTTTCTGTGAATGTTAGCCTACCCTGTAAGGAGTGGTAAGCCATACTAAATCAGGTAGTTACTGACAGGAGAAGTGCAAGTAATAAGTATAAATGTAATCCTATAAAACCTTTTTCTGACTAGCTTTTATTATATCCAAGCTTTCCTACAGCTACATATTGTAAAAATCTCATCATATAGGGCCCCAGAGCCTCGTATGCGGCAGATGTTGGCGCGACTTCTTCGACACTAAATCTTTCGAAAAGTATTGCACTGCTAGTATTTTCTAGAATGCTTTACTTGTTGAAGTAGTCTCTACTGATGACGAAATAGAAAAACTCTAAGCATTCGGGTACAATTGGTGCACCTTTATTGCACGCTTTATAGACAACCCACCAGGCGGGGATACCCCAATTGCAGTGCTACTTGCCACGAGCTCAACAATGACCTATACACCAAAAGGTAGGAACGTTTTTCATCTCAGCATTGCCTACGACTCTAACTCAGAAGTGGAAAGGATGGGTACTGTTCATCCATGCCTTGACGACGATCCAAGACAGAGCAGTCCAATGCGAACATGTTGGCAGCCAAGTTGCTACCAGTCAGATTCAAATAACTACACTATCATGGGTTTTCTACTTCTTATACCAAACCACTCTCACTAGTTAATAGTATATGGCTTGTTATCCTTGAAAACCAAACCTGGCTTTCTCTCAGCCAAGTCAAGCACCATCTCCGCAAAATAGCTATTCGCCCAAGCAAACCATGACCGGGTAAAGACCGAAGAGTTGTAGATATTCACACTCTCATGAATCAGTCCAAGACCCGATGTATTCTCCAGAATCATGTTAAGTCGCTCAGTAATCTCTTTGTCATCATCTGAACCATAGATAGCTGAGATATGCGCCATGGGCCAAGGGTTTGTAGCGTTGGCATGAGGTCCGCCGATTCCGCCGAATGACTTGCCAACTGCGTAGTATGGATTTGCGCGGGAGAAGAGAGCGGACTTGGTTTTCTTATATGTTGCATCGTTACGCTTGAGAAATCCTAGGTATGGGAGGGATACGAGGCTGGGGACGTTTGCATCGTCCATGATGTACTGACCGCCGTAGCCGTTGGTCTCGTATGCAAAAATACCATTTGAAGTCAGGGTGTGGTTCCAAACAGCTTCACGGATTGTCTTTGCGTGTCGACGTAGGGTTCCGGAGAGGCTCTTTTGACCTCCTACTTTGTCAAGTACGCTGGCGATATTATCGAGCTCGACTGACATCATGGCGTTGTCGGAGGTAATGTAGTTAAAGACACTCAAGTCGTCTGATGGACGGTGACTGCATGCAACCAAACCATTAGCCAGCTTTGGCTCACCGTTTCCGCTGTTGGGAACACCTGGTGAGAGTGATCCTGCTAGGCCAGTCCAGTTATAATAGCTCACGTAGGACCAGTCGTCGGCCCAAGTGCTTAGAGATTGCTCATCTATGACTCGAAGAATCTGCTTCATGGCGGCCTTGACTGTTGGATATGAGCATAGGTTCGAGGACGGTGCCTTGGATTACTCACAGTTATTATTGATGAATGAGGCATCCTTGGTGTTGTCATAGTAGGAGCGTGCAATCTTGAGAAAACCTGCAAGGGAGTCGAGTTCGTACTGGGGGGTTTTAGTAAGTCACTAACTAAGAAGACGTGGCTGTTCACTGACTTTACACTCAAACACGGTCTGGTTATCGGCGGGTCTGAAATCGGCAGAGTCAGTTTGGCGATTCAGAGCATTCAAGTTGAATTTTTCAACTAGAACTTACGGATTAACAGTTACAAGTGTGGCGTAGTCCTAAGGCTTCTGTTAGCAACTCATAGCTAGAGGGAAGGTTTACGTACGTTCACGGAAGGGCTCAATCCACTCTCGGGAGGTGGTTGAAAAGCGCCTGCACATTTCTAGTCAACACATGCTCTCTCAATCCTCTTAGTGAAGGGTACATACCGCAATATGGGTACTCAGAGATGTATCTGGCCTCAGTGTTGATGATAGCCTTAACAAGGGCCTTGAGGTTCTTGTCTCGGGAAAGAAGTTTGTACAAGTGAGCAAACTGGTTACCCGTGTCACGTAGCCATTGTGCGCTTGAGAGCCAAGTTAGCTAGTATTTGTGAATGAATAGTCCATACGTACGTGATATCCTTCGCAGCTTGTTAGTTGAGATTCTTGGCACAAAGGAACATGGACTTACACCAGTAACGATAAATGCCAGATTCTTCTTGGCGTCAAAGTACTTGACTGTCGTATCAAGTGTCGACGGAAATGTATTCTCAAAGAGACGCGCCAGATCTGGGTTTTTGATGCGTTTCTTGACGTCGTTTATCACTTTCTAAGGTCACATCAGTGATCACTGCCTTGTCAGGATCGTGCTCTAGAGTATACCTCAACCGCAGGACTCTTGAATGTTCTGCACTCTTCGCTAGGTCTCATGTACGGCAGCTTGAGCTTTCCCGATGATAGCGGCTCGTGCTTCTTCTGCGAATAGTCGACATAATCAGGACATGAACTCGAGGTGCGACTTTGAGGTTTGAAGTCTTTCCAAGACGCAGCATCAGCGCCTTGGAGCAGAGATAGCGCACCGATTGCGATGCCCAGGAATTTCATCTTGGCAATGTTTAGGGAAAGAATCTTCAAAAAAGGGGGAAGACCCTATTTTTTGTTTTTGAAACGAGCGAAGTTAAACTTTATATCTTGTCCGAGGTACCCGGCATAAACGTGCTGATCTTGGTCATGCTTGGACTGAAATGCGGGGGAAGTTGCACTGATAGGATGGTCAACCTTGATTCCATGTAACGTTGAGATACTGTCGGGCCTTTTCTAAGGTCAGAGTATCGTGACGTATGCTGGTATTGTCATGCTAAAGTTACATAATGTTTGGTTGTGAAGCTGTCACGATTGGTGCGGTTAATAGAGTTGAACATGGTGTTCAGAATCTCACTGTTGGGCCAGATTGGGAAGACAATTGATCAATTACCTACCTTTACCGTATCTGTAGTAAACTGCATAGTCTTCCTTTATATCTAACATACGATAATAAAATGCACGAGTCGTAGCTTTTATTTATACTCGGACTTCTCGCCGAATTTAATGCACACAGTTGTTTCGGTATTCTCACCTTACTTTAGCTTCGGTCCTCATTTATACCGACTTGGGCGGAACTGAGGGGCTCGGGACCAACTCTAGGCCCGCGAATATCACCAAAGTGGCACCCTCGGCTCTCACGATAGCTTCAACAACAGAAGTTCTACCTTTTCTCATTTCTTAAACACTAGCATTTTTTACTGTCACTAATATCCCACCTATTCATCATGGCTGACTTCACCCAGTATGGCAATATGTCGCCAGAATGGCTCGCTGTCAAGGATAGCAGGCCGCCTATTCCCGGCAATCTCGACCTCAAGGAAATGCAGCGTCTCACCAATTTTTACCGAGGCCAGTTGGCCCAAAGTGAGATGAAGAAACTGGTCGATTACCCTATTCACATGAAGGACTATACTGTCACCGCCCGAGATGGATTCGCTCTTGAAGTCCGAACTTATAGACCAGGTTCAGCCCAAGAAGACGCCCGACTCCCCATTTATATCCATCTCCACGGCGGCGGCTACGTCTTTGGCGATATTCCCAGCGAGGATGCTATCTGCACCCGCATTGCAGTTATGACCAGCGTGACCGTCGTTAACCTCAACTATCGTCACGCTCCCGACTTTGCGTACCCCACAGCCTGGGAAGATACAGTGGACGCCTTTCACTGGGTTCACGACCATATGGACGAGCTCCTCGGAATTCCCGATAAAGTTGTTGTTGGCGGTATTTCTGCTGGTGCTCAACTCTCCGCTTCTTTGACCCTACAACAAAACATTGCTCCTGATGGCTTTTCTCGACCCAAACTCGCGGGACAGGTGTTGATGATTCCTGCTCTTGTTCACCCTGATTGCTACGCGACCATTCTCGAACAAATCAAGGAACCTTCTTTGTCTTCATATGTTCAGAACGCAGATGCTCCTTTGATTAATAAGGCGGCGCTTGATAAGTTTACGGGTCTGTTGAAGGTTCAGAACCCCGACCCTAAAGATGTTCGATTGAACATTGGTCTTGCAACTGGTTCCCAACTCAAGAACATGCCACCTACAACGCTTGGAATCTGCGGTTTGGATCCTTTGAGAGATGAGGCCCTTCTTTATGGTCAGAAGCTTGTTGAGGCAGGGTAAGATGCTATAATTCAAGATTTCAATGAGAAAAATCTGACAAATGCTCTAGAGTACCTACAGATGTTCATGTGTTTAGCGGTCTGCCTCATGGCTTCCGTCGCTTCGGCGATCAATTGACCGAGAGTAAGAGATGGGACAAGGTCATGGAGGAGGGAATTAAGTGGGCTATCTCGAAACCTCAGCCCACCGGTAAGTTTGAGATCAAGTTGGAATGAGGTGTATGGCGTTAGATACATGTAAATAGTCTAGCACTTACTCAAAGGTAAAAATACTACAATTAAGTAAGAAATTCGTCTTCATGAGCGATAGCTCTACTCTGAACATGCCACAACTTGACCATGTATGCTAAAATTATTGTTCATGCGCGGCGTTCAGAAAACCTGTATCACGAACAACCTGTCCCGACGTCTATATAAGGAGCCAGCATTCAATATTTCTGTATAATCCAATTCACAGACCCAACACAACACGAAATTCACAGTCCAAGAAAAATTACAAAATGCCCGAAACACCCATGCACACCGTCAGAATGGATATCAAATTGGTATCAGAGGGCCGGAGCCGCGAGATTGGCCCGATGCCAGACAAGAAGTCCCTGCGTGCCCATTACGGGAAAAACAAGGTCCACCAAGAGTATGATGCCCGCACTGGCGTGCTTACAATCATCGTTTTCAAAGAATTCCGGCACGCCGAGGGCATGTACACTGAGTTCATGGGCGTACTTAAGGAGATGAATGTTTTGGACCACTGGAAACCCTTCCAGTACATTGCTACGTATATCAAAGATAAAAAGGATTAGCTTGGCACTATAATTTTACTGCAACGGGACTTTGAATTGTTTTGGCTGGTTCAATGCCGGATAAGGATCGATTCGGGCCAAAATGCCAATAGATAAGAATTTAACCATCAATCAAGAAAGCATGTCCATTCGCCCACGACCAATTTTAGCTAAAAGTGAGAATTAATTAGGTCAAGACATTGGAACTGTAGACTGACTGTATCTCGTCTAAAACATCACAACGCACTGTGACATGTCAAACCTATTTAAATGTTCGGCCATGCTCCGTAACAGGCATTTGGTTCTCCACAACAATATAGTCCACACCGACAATCAACTTCATAGAGTTGTGATCGATAAAATTGGCCTCGTCCTTTTGGATAACATTTCGGTAGAAAGGATCATCAGCCATGGCTTGGAAAGTCTCCATATTCTGAACCCAGAACTCGGCCGCGCCGTCAAACTCAAGAACAGGGGCTGCACCAGGAACACGAACTAAGTCTCGAAGTTCAGGTGTCGAGTGATACTAGATGCTACGTGTCAGATGAGATAGATTGATGTTGTTCTTGGAAACGTACCTGGGAATACTTGTAAACGCCCAATCGTAGATGAAAGTCGCCAGCAGTCTTGGTGTGATTGTTGGCCCAGTACGAGTTAAACTCCTCGGGTGTGATGCCTTCTTTACGGTTGTAGAAGAGCTGGATGTGATACATGCGCTCGAGGTTCTTGGTGCATGTTTGCTTGTAGGTAAAGGGACAGCATTCGGTGGAAGTGGCTGGCGCAGGAGTGCACTTTGATGAAGACTGAGGAATGCTCTTTGCTGCGGCAGTGAGAGGGAGAAGAGAGAACAAGAAGGATGTGGCTTTCATCTTGAAGAACAGTTTTATTCGGGGTAGGATTTTGAGTAGAGGATGCAGAATGTTTGTAATACTCAGCCCAACACGGCGTGTAAGCAGGTATTATATATCTCATGGTTTTTCGCTTACCCAGTTGATCCTGGCAACCTGACATGGTCAATCAACAGCTACAATAGCGAAATTTCCACAACAAAGAGACCAATTCCTTCAGCTTCAGAAACAATGTTGGCGGGGCTGTGTACTATCGCGAGTTGTCGCGCAGCGAAACGCGAGCCCGCCAAGGCCGCGAAGGGCGAATTGCAGCGCACCGAATAAGCACTGGTGCCAGTTTGGGTATAATGCGAAGGACGTTTTACATAACATGGTTTTCGCATTGATGAGACAAATAAAATTTAAAACTTGTAAGCGAAAACAACGGGTTAAAGTTTATTAGTGGTTTTATCATCATCTATTGTTGGCATCCGCTCAGGTATCTCCCTGCCTTCGAAGCCTTCAGCCACAACGCTCAGCTAAATAACACCAATGCCTCAACACCTACCGTTTGATAACGGCGCCATGCAAAGTATCCAGTCTCAGGACAAGGCAAATATGCTTGGGGCATTATAGGTAATGTATTTCCATATTCATATAAAATTATTTGCTGAATGAAAGTAGCTTCTCCCATATCGCTTTAATCCTTTAACGCACAGGTATTTTCCTGTTATCGAAGAAAACTCAAATGGGTATCCAATCCTTTTACGCATCTCCCCAGCAAACTCCGTTCCTAAATCACCAACGGCGCAACAGCTTCATCGAGCTATTAATCTCATCCGATTCCACTGCAAATTACAGTTAGACTGTAGTAAACCCGGGCCCTCTCTGTCTCGATTCCTTACTTTCAAAGTTCTCATCTGCATACCCCGAGCCAAACCCTGGCGGAGGTGCAACATCGGCAACAGTCTCATCAGTTCCTTCAAGGTCTTGCTCCAACTCAACATGGTCGCGGATCTTAAGGAAGATCACCGGGGCTGCAATAATTAACGAAGCAGCTAAGAGCACCCAGTTGCTGATGAACTGTGCTTCAAATGCTATCTTTCGAGCGTCGAGGTTGTTTGAGATGGCGGCTCCAGCAGATTGAATTCCCTTGTAAAAGCCGATATAATTTGCGCACCGACGGCCTGAGTTTGAGAGAGCTCCCATAAACCTAGGCTTGTTAGTGATTGAAGAGAAATGAGACACGGGGACGTACCAGTAGACAGTAGCTTGCCAGGCAGCATCATAAAAGCCGTAAAAGATGTAAAGAAACATTAGCCCAACATAACCTGAGTCCTTCCAGTCGTTATCGGTATTTCCGTCCCCTCGAGAATAGGTTCTCTGATGTGCATATCCACCTCCCCAAACCACAAATGTCAGAACAAAAAGAACAACGAGAGCGATCTTGGCTCGCACAGACCGACGAAGATATTCCAGATCCAACAAGTAACCCCATAACGCAGCCGCCACAATCTGGGCAAGCCAATACAAGAGACTATTCAAAGCCTTTGTTCTCGTTGAGAAGTAAGCCCCATTGACGACGTTCTGTTGATATACATAAAACCAATTTGAGGAGAAGAACATAGGAAATAAGAAAATCACAAAGGGTTCGTATCTGATGGTCTCGTAAAGCCCGAAGAATTCACTTTGCCAAGTTGGATTCTTCATTAGAATAACGTAGGATCCATCCTTTCGAATAATGTCATTTGCGTTACAGAGAAGTAAGGCGAGAGCGGCTCCAAAGAACATTAGCACGATGAAGCCGATATATGTGCCGTCGCTAACATTTTTGTTGGTTGTGGTGTCGATGTTGCCACCCAACGGAATCTGAAATAACCATAAGCTACTGTCTTGATGGAAAAGAAAGCTCCAAGGGAGATAGGATAGATGAACTGGAGGTATTCCAAAATAGACTTACCAAGCTTCCAATGACAGCCCCCATGTTGAATATTCCCCAGAACCAAGCGAAGTAGTGGCCCTTCTGATGTTCATGGGGGTACGAGATCATGATAGTTCCTTGGGCTGTCCATAACATGGCTGCGCACACACCAAGCAACACTCCCGCAACGATGTTGAACGGCTTTAGGTCGTCTCCATATCGGGTATTGAGAAGGATAGCTATGGTGTAGATCCCATAGCCGATTCCACCAAAGGCCAAGGTCAGCTTGACACCCAGTCTGTTGACAAAGGTGCCTCCAAAGAAGCCGACAACAGCAAATGTGCTGTACAAAGCTGTGTTCTACAATATTCAGTATATCTATCTTATATGAAGTAGAGTGATGCTCACCATATCGTTCACGAGCTTTGTATCCTCCAATCCACCGCCGCCCATGCCATTGAGGGCGTTGAACATACCAGGACACATGAAGCATACAAAGGCAACCATGCCCAACTGAATTTTCGGCGACGCATACCAAGGCAGGGTGTATCCGAAAATACGGTATCGCCGATACTTGTAACCCTGGGGCAAGTTGACAATACCCGTGGAATAATCGTATAAAGGATCACGGTCCCGGTAGGCAATTGCCTCTGGGTTGTTCACCGGGGCAGACTGGCCCGCAGCAGGAGTATTGAGGGACATGGTGGGCTCTGTAGATTGCCGAGAAACTGAGACAAACGCCCGGAAACCAAGAGTATGGGGAACCTTGCCGTTTATATGACGGTGTAAGCATGGTAAGATGGGACGAAAGATAGGGCAAACAGATGACGTGGCGGAGCACAAGAGCCGAAAACAAAAGTCCGAGAAAGAACGGAATGCAGGTGGTAGTACAGATTATCAGGGATTGCTTGTGACACCCAATTGCAGTGTGAGGAGGCTTGCAGTTATGGGAAGTTTTTCTTGCAGATTGAGGCAGCCTCTGGGGGCTGAGTGAATAGGGCCACCTCATAGTCTTGTATAAGGGCTATCATTATCTTGATTCGTTGGGGGTGTAAAGCCAATTTAAGGTAGTATTTTTAGAACTAACCGGCAAAGGGGTTATATCGCGATATCCAAGCCGATGGTCTAAGACATAGCCCCCACGGATGCCACGCAAGACAGAGAGTGGCAGCACCACCATATGTAATGACCGACGTAATGGCTGGCCGATTGGGTCTGGATATAGCTGACTGCATGGTGATAACCAACCGGAGGGTATCCTTGTGAAGTAGGCTTCCTGCAGCAAATGAAATGAGAGGTTGCGTTGCATCATTATGCTCACGGGGGCACTGCTTGGCGAGCCTGCATGGCCCCCAATTTGCCAAGGGAAGCTACAGTAATTATGCCGATAGGGCTGGGCTTACTGGCTCAGCCGTAAAATTGATCTTCTGTCAAAAGTGTAAAAGATAAACTTACACCATTTTGCTTACGGGTAGGGCATAGCAACTAGGCTAGCCTAAAATATATGATGCAACATATGATTTCCTTCAAGTTGGGGTAAGGTTATATAAGAGAAACAGTAGAGTATTGCAGAGAGCCCTTTAGCTTGACATTCATATATAAGTCTTCCCTAGATTCGCATTCAAAGAATGTCAACTGTCGCGTGACTGTTATTCTCAAACGACATTGACAATGAAATCGGGGATGCCGTTCCCACTGCTAATGCCGCGCATGCCCAAACAAGTTGACATGCTAGACATGCTAATTAGCTGAACAACGTGTGGGGACTAGGTTTCGGATGAATAACTTAATTAGTAACTTAATCGCCCGAATCTGTCTCGATTGTTTTCTTGGCGACTTTTGTTTTAGGTTGACCCTTGCCTGAATTGTCTACGCCTTGTTTCACACCGGAGCTTTTTGGGATTTTATACAAGATTTCATGACTTTATATCTAGGATATACTATCCTGTAAAATGCACAAGTCAGGTTTGAGGTAACCTTTATATAGCACAGGCTTCATGAATATCCGAAAGGATAGTCTTAGATTCAGCAAGCGGCAAATAATATACTTGGACTGGTGTTTTCCGATACTGTACTATTGTTGCCCCTTTTGAAGGGATAGTTGTTAACAAAATAATAGTCTAGACCAGAGATTTTCAATATTTGTCGATAATCCTGTGGAGTATGTGGCGAAACATGGGAGATATTCTCGGTGACAAAAGCAATTATGTATTGAATGGCGGCGTGGCGGACATGTTGGTGGTTCACGATGTTGGTTCATGATGTTAGTCTAGAATGCGTGCAACCCCTGCTGAAGCACTTTGAATGACCAAATATCTTGGCAGCTGAATATGTTGTCTTGCAAACGAAGGTCTAGAACAGAGTCCCATTGATGAGAATTTGAATGTTCAATCACTACCTACATATATATCTAGATCTGCCAATTTATTCCCATTCAGTGTCATCCAGCAGCTGCCAATACGATACATCATGGTATTTCTCAAGTCCTTCCTCCTTCTCTGCGCTCTAGGCGCCCAAGCTTGGAGTGCAGCTCCAACTCCGAATCTCTGCTCAACTGAACTCGGAACAAAATCTATCGCCCCCAGGCGTGTCCCAACATCTACAGCCACGGTAATAGAGAAGGTTACCGCCATCAGAAAGGTCATTCGCAACGTTAAAGTCATCGTGGTTCCCAGGCCCAAGACCGCAACTGTTCGTACGACCTCGTACGTCACGACAACCACAACAGCCGATCCACAGACCTTGACCGCAACGAGCACAATCACTTGTATGACATGTGGACAGTCTTATGTTTGATTGGTAACTAATTTGTTCTTTTAGCCAAGGTCACTGTTATCAGCACCTCAACAAGCACAACCGTTACCACAAGCGATTCTACAACAATCACTACCACCTTTTCCACATCAACTGTGCCAACTCCTGATGGATTCACTGCTATCCTTGATGACCCTCTCTATGAGGCAAGGCGTAAAGCACGGGCTGTGGATAATGGAAACGGACAGGCCATCCCCGGCATTACCGCTTCCATGTATCCCCAGCGCGTGAGTTGCATCAAAAGGAAACGTTCAACGTCGACGAAAACCACTACCAAAACGGTCCAAGGGCCTACAACTACACTCAAGGCGGCTACCAAGACTGTTATGACAACTATCTTGTCAACAGTCACGTCGACCAAGTATCCCCCTCATCTCAGCACCACTGTCACAACAACTGTTTATCCGACAACAACATCTTGGACTGGGACCGTTTCGACCTCGACTGTCGTCAACACTGGTACGCTATGACAAAGTCCCATCCCTTTCCGTTCCTTCGAATAAGCTAACACCCACTGTTCAAAGTCACCGTCGAGTCTGAGATTCCTGCTCCCGCTGAATATGCTGCATGCAACAGCAACAATATTCTCCTCCGTGCTAACAACGGGGGCCGTGTTGTGGCGTGGATCGATGTCGCCCCATCGGATGACGTTCCCACTGATGTTGGCGACAACCTCACTCCAACAGAATGCTGCATTGAATGTCAAAAGCAGCCGTTCTGCCGCATCAGTCTTCTTGACAACAGAGACTCCAAGTGTTACCTCTACCTTACGGGTGACCAAGGCCGTTGTGCCAATGGACAGCAGCCTCTTTTCGGAAGATACAAGACCAGCCACATCTCTCCACAGACCCCGAATTGGATATACAGTAATGGACCATGCGGTCAGTTCAGAAATGGTGGAAATTTGTAATTCTTACTATACGAGTCTCTTGGCACACTATGTTTTACGCGGTCGGCCACCCACGCCTAAAGGGTTCTAAGTTTAGAGTGCGAGGAGATAAATGGCAACCTGTTGATCTATCATATAAATACAAACACTTGACGAGCGAAATGTCAGCCCGGGACTGGATATACTAACTCTCCCTGGAGAGGCAATGCTTGCCCCCATGGATGAAGAAAGAACGTCGAGAATTCCACATCTCAATACTTTGATGGGAAGAGTGAAGATATTCTTGGCACCCCATCACTGCATTATTTTCACAACCAGACATGCTTTTCCTCATTTAGATTTCTGCACTCTTTGTGAACATATCCGTTCTGAAGTTAGCATAGAAAGAGGGTCGCATATCGAATCCAAAGTTGAAAATTTCACGGTAGGTAAATTCATCACTGATAGTGATTCCCTATGCCGATGGGGCTGGGCTTACTGGCTGAGCCCTATGATTGATCTTCTGTCAAAAGTGCAAAGGATAAACTTGGTATCTACTGACACTTGATAAAAAGAAACTTTATTTGCGAAAAGGGCCTCAAAAGTTGGACTCGGACTTTTTATTCGATGGAATTGGAATGCGGAGTTAGACATTGACAGTTGAGGTGAGACGAGCCAATTGCACGTGATGCGATGATTAGGTAGTTAACAATTCATGTCCATAGACCGCTACGTAAGCAATGTTTAATCTTACCTACATACTTCTAGGCACCATCACAGCACCATTTCCATCGTGATACAGGAACAGCCTAACGCCCCGCCTACTATTCCAAGTAGAAAATCCATCCTGAACGCAAGTCTCATGAATTGTTTTGCATTTGTCATGTCACTCCTCAGCAACCCCGACTAATTAATTAATGTAGGATGTGGGAAGGCCATCTCCAAATGTCATCAAGAGATCAATGGATTCTTTCAAGCGCAGCCGCTACCACTTCGGAGCTATATTCCGATGACCACTGTCATCTCGATGAAGCCATTACACTGGCCAACTACCTCAACAAAAGTATCAGCGTCAAGTCAGCCGCAAAGGCTATAACTGCCACCTATTCACGGCAAGGGGACGTTCTGTATCCGTCTGGCTTGTGGCGACTTCTTTCAGATACTGCTATGAACTTCATTGAGGAATCCTGCGATATGATCCTAGAACTACTTCTCTGCATCCAAAAACTACCGACAGACGAAATACCCTGGTGGGAACTACCAGGCTTCGCCCGCGTGTGGCAGAGATACTATCAATTACATCGAAGTCATGTTCAGTCTGACTGGACAGAGGAGGAGGCCATTCAGCACTGCAAACAGTTCTACCGGAATGCGGGAACCTTTGAGGCCAAGATGCTTCTCCGAGGCATCCCCGGCATAACAAAACTTTGGGCATACGGAACGATTAATCTGATATCTTCACGATCACAAGATCCAAACTTTGTTATCTACGAGATTCACGCGTGGCTGCAAGTAGCGGGGCCAAAGCTAGCAGAGACGTTGGATCTGAATGAGGTTAAATCTTTTGAGAGAGCAGTTAAAGGTCGATGGGGAAAGCAGTATCAGATCGAGGTCACCATGTTTGAGCACTGGCATCATTGGCAAAAAGATTTCTTGCAGGCTAGCTATGATGAGGAGCTTCTCACAGCTGATGGGAGGGAGTTAGCGGGACAGTGTCATGATATTATGAAAGTGCTGGGTGTATGCAATGACTTTGTCGAGAAATAGATATTTTGAGACCCGGATGTTGATAAATATTATGTCCAACAACAGCGAGTCGAGATTTCAAGTTACCGGCGACTTCACTATCTAACTCACACCAGGGCGATAAAACATTTAATTCAACAGGATATCACTTTCACATGATGATTTGGAAAGATAGTTATTACAAATATGAATTAGAAAGCATGTGAAACATGTTGTAATTGTTTCTTGCAATAGGGAATGGGAACATGTGCCTTGTGTATCTTCTCAATAGCTTATTATACCAAGCCCAAACAGTCCAGCTTGACAGACCAAAATATCCCTCCTCAATCAACCTCTCCGTCTAAGGCTGAGCAACGCAGGAGTTCTCAACGCACATACAATAATGGCTCTGGCAGCTGAGACCACTGACGTCGGTGAGCTCGTCACACTCCTCGTTCACGGTACAGTGGTAAGGAGGTAGGGCGGCAGAGGTTGTGGCAGCCGCTGCAGTTGTGGTGGTCTCGTCGACAGCCTCGGTGGTGGTAGTGTCGGTTTCGCGCTCACACTGGCGGTTGATGCAGCCGCAGCGATAAGTATCGCAGAGCTCAACGAAAGCAGCGCAGTCCTCGGCTACCGCGCAAGGGAACAGATCAGCCGGGACAAAGGCAGAGGTGGTAGAGGCGAGATCAGTCGTGGTGGTGTCGGCAGTCAGAGTCATGAAAGTTGTAAGATCGGTAGTGGTATCGAGATCAGAGGTGGTGAGGATAGTAGAAGTGGCGAGAGAGGTCTCGGCAGTGGTTGTCTCGGATGAAGTGAGTGCAGTAGTCTTGGGACTAGGACGGCAAAGTCCAGCGTTGACACCGCTGATGGAGAGGGCGGCAATAGCGCCGGCAACAAGGTTGGGAAAGATCATTGTAACGAATGTGGTGATATCACAGATATCTGATTAATAAAAGAGTGACGAAATGGACGGATGAATAGAAACAAAACTGAGGCAGAACATACAATGGAACGCGTTGAGATATATAAACTAAGTAAAAAGTTGCTTATCATAATATCAAGGATTACTGATTGTTGTTCTTCCAATCTCATGTGAATCGAACTAGATGAAACTATCGATCTTGGCTCTTTTCTTTTTCCGGGGCCTGCCCAAGGCGATCCTCAGGTAGGCCGTGTTGCCCCTGACTGTGAAATTACATGATATCCATTCAGCTGAGAGCTGAAACTGTCCGTCAAGGTTTTAGCACTAGAATTGCTGCTGTTTCCGTCGGCGATTAATAATTTTCCGTTGTGGCTTGACGATGTTGGGCCGGATCACCGTCATGACTAGCGTTAGTCAGTGGAGTGAGTATAAGTGATCGGAGATTTGACAATCCAATCGCCGTGTCTGTTCAGCTATCGATTTTGTGAATTATCTATGCTTAAATGTCCTGTGCTTGTTTCTACTTCCGCCGCATCACCACAAATGAATAGCTGTGCTCATGTTAGCCATGTTTCATAATTCGTGGCGTATTCTCACCTGAAAATTCCTGCCAGTGCAGTGAGCAGCCCAACGACGGACATATCCGTTGCAGCACGTGCTGAAAATGCCCAGCTCAGAACTACTATTGTGCATGTTTTACTGTGGCCTACGACTGTGCTTGCAACAGGCCCAGTCTGAGCAATAATAAAGAACTGAGAAATGTTGATCAACATAGCCAGAACTCCAGACTAGAATTCAGTCAGCTAGACTGTTCGTGAATGTAGAAAGCTGACTTACAAATGGTATCAGAATCCAGTGGTTGATGCTGACATCGCTGATGACTGGAAAGTTATCAATCCAGGGGATGAAGTAGAGAAGAAGGAAAGCTGAAAGTGGTGCTTGGTTGAGAAGTAGCTGCATGCTTGAAATGTTCAACTTGTTCCGAAACGCAGCGATCCAGACCGTGTAGAGTGACGAGAAGAATACGCCAGTCAATGCAAACACTATCCCGATCTCCGAAGTACTTTTAACCCGAGCATCTTCCGATGGTCTTGAATCATAGTAAGAAACCATAGCTACACCAAGACATGCTACGACAAGCGTGGAAGCTGCCAAGCCCGACATGGAAACTCGATAGAAGGCGTAGTCAAGAATTGCAACACATGGCGTAACTAGAACACGTGCAATCTGGTAGAATGTGATGGTGGAGTAGGCGAGGGAGAGGTTGGGAAATATGACGTTGAGAGTCATGGCGATGCTGAGAGGAAGCATTTGGGTCAAGGGTACTTGCTTGGGAGTGAAGAAGGCGAAGCGGTCTAAGGAAAGAATCCGCAGACCGAGCCAGGTGACTGTAAAGTGGAAGGCTGCAAAGCTGATCTGGATGAATTTGAGGTTTTCATCGTCAAAAATGGCTTTATTAGTGAAGACCTGTCAACTGGTGAGTGATTTGTGCTTATTGCAGGTGTTCTTAAACGTACAATGAGGACAGTAGCCACGATATTTACAGCTATCCAAAAAGATGCCTTCTTTTGACTTTGATCATCAGGCAATGTATTCTCAGCGTTTATATCCTCGTCTTCGGGAAGAAATGAAACGTTCTCCTCGTCGCTGTAGGGTATGTCGTGATGATGGTCCAAGTCTTGCATTTGGAGGTCCGACAGCGGAGTCGAGGGCTTAGCCTCTATGGAAGAATTGGAAGCCATGCCGCGGTGAAGGAACCTGGGTTTGTCTGCTGCGGTAATGGGAAATGGAGGAAAAGAAGTGAATGCTAAGGATTCTATCAAACCGCTAGGGGAATTATTTTTTCACGTCGGGTTATTGCAACGATATCCCCTGACGCTACTTTACTTGCAAGGGGTAGAGCCTAGTCGCGCTAGACAGCGCATCGCCAGACTCTATTGAGGCCAAGTCTTCAATATTATTTACAGAAGCAAGAATCGGCATGAATGAATGACTCCTTCTTTTTTGTTACTATTTTGCAACATTTTGTCTACCATGAAATACAATTGAAACACCGTGCCCAACAAAGTCACTCAATCCCAGCATCTCTCATCCGCTCAAAACACAACCTATAGGCCTCATGCACCTCCGGTATCGTAAACCCATAAGCTTCTGCTTTCGCCTCAAGTTTACTCGTATCAAGCATACAATTACTCCTCCCCGCTTTAATAACACGCGACTGCTCCTCAAGCGAAAAGTTCTTCCACGTCAAACCCGGGCGCACAATGTCGCGGAAAAGTGTCAGCACCTCGTTGTGAGAGATGGCGCCTGGGTTGGTGAAATTAAAGACTCCTGTGTCGTGATGCTCAGCTAGTGCAATTGAAATGGGGAGCAGGTCGTGGAGAATGGTGTTGCTGTTTGGGACGTTGACGACGGCGTCGTAGCTTAGGATCTTTGTGATGAAGTTTCGTGGATGTAGGTCATCGCTGACTGGCATGCGTAAACGTAGAATGAGAACGTTGTCGTAGCTGGATATTATCTGCGCTGGTAAGTTTAGTCTTGCTTGAGGTATGGTTTAGACTGACAGGTTCAACATGGCCTTTTGTCATGGAGTAAAAACTCCCTGTAAAGTTTGGTGTATCTTCCTCTGCAAAACCAGGACCACCAATGGGATGCTGCTCATCATACTGGTAAATACACCCAGTTGCAAAAACAGTGCAGTGTATTCCCAGCTGATAGCACTGATCCGCTAGACTCAAAGTGCCTATGACATTAGACCGGACAGTCTGTGCTTTGTTGTCTTCGCACCAGTCGACATTGGGGCGACCTGTACAGCCAGCTGCGTTGAGAACATGGGTCGGTTGGACCCTTTTCAGCTCATCGGCGACATCGGTCAAGTTCTCCATGCGAACAGTCGTGGTGTAAACATCTTTGCCCTGCTCTTGGAGGATGGCTTTGAGATGACCGGCTATCCAGCCATCTCCACCCCAGATAAGAAATCGGTTCTTCATTGTCGATGGTGGTTGATTAGGTGTGAGAGACTGGATGAAATCGCGTCGATCATAAGGAATGGAATGGTTACGGTGGCAAAGACCCCTGGAATGACGTGCACTAATTTCTTCACTGGTGGATGCGGTACGCGCTATTGGTTTTTTCGCTACTCGACCTAAAATACCCAACCGACCTCATAACCTTTTTCCATTGGCAGCCAGATCAATCTCAGGGCACCACTCGCGAATCCTTGGAATTGCTTTCTTATCTTTTCTCAGCTGCCTGTGCACTCTGTGATAGCCTATTGGATCCCCTGCAGTCTTGAAATGCCAAGGCAATTGCTTAGAAAATGTTAACGCCTCCTGAACCGAAGGCAGATGAGCCCCTCGCTTGCGCATCAACACGCTAAACCAGACATCTTCGCCGTGGCCTGCGTATTCTGTACCCTCTGTATTCCAATCCTTCCACCAGTTTCTGCCTTCATTGAGGATGTCGAGAACCATGTTTCGATTGCGCAGTGACAAGCCGCCGTTGAAGACCTGTCGTGTATCGTTGAGAGGAGCCCCGATAAAATCCCACTTGAGAAACTCATCAACCGTCTTGTTTGCATTTGCGCAAAGAATCGCATCGGCTTGGAAGATGAGAACATGTTTGGCTGGCGCAAGCTGTTCCCAGAGCCAAGGATGGGCAAAATACTCGTTTACACCTCTGCGTGAGGTTAGGTTGAACTGGGGAGACACTATTCTCGCCTCTATTGCGCCATCCTTTATCGCGCGACGCCAGGTCGCCGAGGTTGTGGTGTTGGGTGAGAGGTATTCATCGTATGTCTCTTGAGAGGTGAAGAAGACGATGGGCCATGAAGGACCGAGTACTGCGTGGTAATGAAGGATGAGAGGAATCAGGCGTGGGGTGAAGAGAGTGTCGGTGATGGTAGCGACTTTGTCTTTGATGATGAGGCTGCTGCTGGGCGCTGAGGTACGCAAATGTGATCGAACCCTTTCGGTGAGGGCTTCTCGGTAATTCAAGGCAATAATCCAGGTAAATATCAGCGATACTGCTGTGTACAGCGTCGGTCTTGTAAAGAGGGCCTTCATCTTCAATATCTGGCGATGTCTCTTCAGTTTTCCATCACAACCTACTTAAAGTCGATATGCTTCAGCGCTCTCCTTTGTTTTTTCAGGGGCATACCACTAGCCTCAGGGCCTCGACTGCATCCGGAGTTAGGGGCTCGATCTATTGTTTTAGTCCCAAAACTAAGAATAAATAACCCAAAAAAGCAACGGGAGGAGGCGTACGTATGGAGTGCTAACCATCCAAGGTATGGTTAAGGGGCAAGCTGGAGTTTATCAGGTACGCGGTATTTTCTTTTTAAAAGAAGAATTCATCAGGTCGAACGTTGATGCCCAGCTCTCTGGACTGTTTGCAGTTGCATCTCAGCGCAGCTGGTTGTTCAACTGGTCAAACATTTCATTCCTTGGGTCTGCAGTTGAGGTTTCATCTTTAAATCCATGCTTAACTTTAACAAGGCGAGATCAAAGCACCCGTTTTTCCTGACTTCTGGCTTCGTGCATGTCACTGCCCGCTGCACATTCTCACCATGGACTTCTTCCTCTCCAAGACATTGAAACGACGCACGATCTTTCTCATCGTCTTCCTCACATTTTGTCTCGTATCACTATTCCTCAGTGCTTCACATCATCCACTGATTGTAAGTCTTTATTACCTGCTTGTATTCTATGCATGTCTTGGATTTTAATTAACCGTCATGTCTCAGAATAATTATTCGTTGACATCACATAACAACAAGCCAAGGGTATCTCGTCTGCACTATCTCGTACCCTCCAGTATAGTCAACGATGCCGTCTGCGCTGGTGTCGTCTCAGCCCTTGTCAATCGTTACCCAGTTCCCACCTTGATCGGCTACAAGGGTGAGGATGAGTTTGATTCAGCAGATCATCTGGCCAAGCTTCGCGTCATGAATCGCTATTTCGATGATTTAGAAGCGGAAGATGATGATCTTGTCATTATCGTGGACAGCTTTGATGTCCTGGCGCAATTACCCGCAGAAGTCATGATTGAGCGTTACTTCGACATGTCACGCAAATCAGAGCAACGTCTTGCAGATCAAAGAGGTATCACGGTCGATGAGCTTCACGAACTTGGTATTCGGCAAACTATTCTTTATGGTACCGGCAAGATGTGTTTTGTTGGATCTCCAAATGAGCCTATGTGCCCTTTGATGCCAGCCTCCAACTCGCCTCGTATGAAATTCGGCGCCAAGAATGGAGATCTTGACCCTCGCTTTCTCGACTCACGATATCTCAACTCAGGTACTATCATGGGGCCTGTAGGGGATTTACGAAATTTCATCAAGGCCGTGTTGGCGCTCGTTTCGGCCGACGATGCAAAGCTTGACCCCAATGATGAAGACGCTATCAGGATCCATCACATGGATCAATGGTTCACTGCTCAGCTCTATGTTCGTCAGGAATATTATCGAACTCTTGATATGAACAATGGAGTGTATCCCGCCGATTTGAGTAACCTTACTTCATTGCCGAGACCAAGACAAGGAAAGTCCGACATCACCGAATACCACGTATTTGTGGATTTTCACTCCGAGTTTGCTCAAACGCAGTGTCGTAATGAATTGGAGATCCATCTTCTCCATTTCGATAACCACGACCTCACCGCAACCGTCAACCAGGACTTTCTCCAGCAGGGCTTGCCCTTCCGACCATACAATGTTCAGTTGCCATCAAACGTCTATAAGGCTCTGGGTAGAGCATGGGATCGACTATCCACGATGAAGGATCTTGATATTCCTTCAACTCAGCGAGAGTGGATTCAAGAAATCATCTTCGCCACCAACGTTGCCTCGGAAAATATCTATGCATTCTATCACAACACGTGCGGGAAGCGATGGTTCCTTGAGCGTTACAAGCACTTCTGGTTCTCACCATACATAGTGCCCTTACTCGAGCAAGCTAAAGTCGATATCGATGAGGCTACACCGATTCATCCAGGACTTGTGGATGGTCGTATATGGATGGCTGCTGATCCTTACCCAGTTTCTGAGGGTGATGATGATAAGCTTGGGGGTGTATATACAGACTTGGAGGCTGAACCTTTTATAGGGTTGACAGAGTTATGTAGAGAGAACCTGACGGCCGTTCTCGGCTCGAGCTACAGTTGAGGCAGGGGTTCATACACAATAATGAAATTGAATACATGAGAGTAGTTAATCCATCAATCTGCAAAGCCTCTTTGAGTTGTGCAAACCGTTCTGTACAACGGAAGAAGTAAGGGCTGAAAATTATATAAATAAAAAGACATTTATCCTATAATCAAAGTGCCTTCAACATTGTAAAAGAAAGTGAGGAGGTAATTATCCAAGTCAAATCGTCACGAACTAACCGCTCAAGTTTAAAATGCATGGCTGTTGGTTGAGGCCGTTGAGTCATCGGTGTGTTGGTTGTTGGTTCGAATCCTGCCAGTCCACTCTTCCCACTAAAAGGACCTAGCGAAATACGATTATTTCACACCAGCATGCTTATTGGCCGTGCTGAACGGACAGAATGGGAAATTCAAGGGGGTAGAGCCCACAGGGCTGTGACGCGGGAATAAGATAAACATCAATGATCGCCCACTCAATTTGATACCATCTACATTTTTTCCGGGCATACGTATGGCTTCATGAGTGTTTCTGGCGAAGAAAGCAGCACCGCAGCTGTCGCTCGACGACCCGTCTGGCTGCGGCTGGCAACTCTCAACATAATCCTCCTCCTCGTGCTCGCCATTATTCTTCTCGCTGGTCTCATATATGGATGCGTTCGTACAGGAAGCTTGAATGCTGCCTTCATTCTCTTCCAGGGTCCTTGTTCCACGTCCCAGAAGATCAACATATCACTTCACTTGCTTCTCAACATTTTCAGCACTCTCATACTAGCCTCGTCCAACTTCTTTATGCAGATCATCAATGCACCCTCAAGAGATGACCTTGACCGCGCCCATGCCCGCTCTGGCTGGGTCAATATTGGAGTCCCGTCAATCCGCAACTTTGTTTACCTTGGTCCTGCCAAGTTCATCTGCTGGCTCATCCTGGCTTGCAGCTCTATTCCTATTCACCTCTTCTTCAACTCGCTCATTTTCCAGATCACAGAGGTCCGGTCCGGCTTTGGGATGACGATGGCAACTGAAGCTTTTCTTGACGGCGCCTCCTACTACGAACCAGGTGCTAGCCTCTGGAACTTTGCCGTACCAACAAACTGTACCAGTGGTCCTGGTACGGAAAACAAGCAATGCCAGAAAAGAAGTCCGAATGGCATCACGATAGGGCAAACCCCAACCTTCAGTGATCCCCCAGGAGCATGGATGAGCAAGACCTCTCAAGAAAGCATGAATATCTCGACAGCAGCCAGCAAATCCCGTGACTCTTGGAAACGTCTTGAACCGGCAGAGTGCCGTTCAAAATTCCTATTCTGCGACGGAGGCGTTGGAATCCGGGGGTACAAGAGTGTAGTGCTAGTGGTCAACGCCAGTGAATCTGGAATGTCTGGCTGGAAACGCGACGAGGTTTTCCCTAATATGACGAGGTCAGACAGCAAGTTCTGGGATACCTTGGTTCCCGCAAAAGAGCTCAATTCACTTTGGTACTACGACTATTGCAAGATTGGAGTGGGTTCAGGCATGGAAGGCTGCTCCAATACGTGCAAAACTCAGCTTGGCTACGACAGGATGGCTGATTCTGTTGATTCACTTGCTGCAGTCGACCCCAGCGATGATACGAGCGATTCAGCATGGACATTTCCCTTCTGGGGTCCAGAATCACTGGAGTTTCACATCCTCAGCGCACAAACGCGAAGCGGCTTCGACCCCGGTTATGACACGCTGGATATCTCTTACTGCCTTGCCGAGGAACAAGATCAGCATTGCAAAATTGGAATGTCAAACATGATTCTCCTCGTCACAACACTCTGTGTGTTTGTGAAAATCTCGCAGTGCGCCTTTTCCCTCTTTAAGTATGTCTTGAAGAGTACAGAAGATCCCCTGGTGACACCGGGTGATGCCGTCAAGTCGCTGATATGCCGGCCTGATCGCACGACTATGCGTATGTGTACGCTTGAGATGCGAGACATTCAGCTCACGTGGGAGAGGGTCTTCGGGGCGAATCCCACGCGCACAAAAGATGATGACCAGACTGATGGCATTGAACTGCTTCACGGCAATCTTGATCACTCCTTCTTAGCGCCCCAAGCTCGTCAATGGAGAGGCCGGGATATATCTACATTTTACGCCTTGCCCGTTTCTGTATGGGCGCGTACATACGTTTTATTTCTAGTGGTGTTGATTGTTTCCATCTACTACCTTGCAAAGACCACTAGGACACGATCTGTAATGTACAAACCAAACAATAACCGTGATGAGAAATGAAATATGCTGACATTACATAGCTCAGGGGCCTTCGGAAACAGCGGCCTCAACGGCTTTTTCACTATGGCGATCGATCCAGGCAGTGCGGGCCAATACACCGCCCATTTTCTGAATCTGATTTTATTAGCCAATATCCCACAACTAATCCTTTCGGTGACATATCTGCAATTCAACAATTTGGTCACAAGAATAGTCATGGCGAAGGAATGGGCACAGATGAGTACCAAGTATCGTCCACTGCGAGTGACGGACCCTCAGGGGGAACAGATCTCAACGTATCGGCTTCAATTGCCGTATACATGGGGAGTGCCTTGCATCCTTGGAAGCATTCTTCTTCATTGGCTAGTCTCCAATACTTGCTATGTCTTCATGGCCGATGGAGGTAAGTCATGCTTTGCGGCTTCACGAGTATGCCTAACTAACTATTCCAGGCTTCTACGATTCGCCCACATCACACTTCAAACACTCACGCACAGCAAACTCAACTTCAACAGAAGTCTCTTTGGACCTTTCTGATATCGGTTTCATCTCCATTGGCTACTCCACAGTGGCAGGTTTGATTGCAATCATTGTCTTCACCGTCATTCTCTGTATCCCATTGGTCCTCTCACTTCGCAAGCTACCTGGTGATATGGTGGTTGTGGGAAGTAATTCTTTGGCTGTTGCAGCGGCTTGCCACGTTTCCAAGCGCCCTACGACACGCTCTTCTGTTGATAGGCGAGAAAGGAGAGACTCTAGGGCTGCGTCTGATGTCGAACTGACGACGCTTACCCGTGGCACGACGAAACAGGAAAGCGATAGCCGAGTATCATCAGTTGATGCCACTATTGCTCAAAGAAAGATTAAGTGGGGTGTGGTAAAAATGGATGATTCGTTCTATTGCGAGCTCGAGGATGAGGTTGATGCTAATGGAATCAAACATCTCAGTTTCGGCACAGAGGAGGTCGGTGTAGATAAACCTAAACTGAACGAGTGGTATATTTAAAGCACTCTTGGACCATTTGACGGTTTAACAGCTAATATCAAACGTTTAACTAATGTAGGATTTGCGAAGACCAAGCTTTCAGCCACAGTTCTCAACTACAAATAACACATCTTGGTTATAATTTAGGCATATACCTGTGCCTCCACGTTTACCTTGTCGCCTAGTATGGTCCTAAATCATGATCATTCACGGTACTTGGATATAGGGACTGTATCAAGACACCAAATACGAGAAAGTACATCACCAGGATGCCCTAGACAAGACCTGTTGCATTTGCAGACCTGTGCCAGTAAGTCCAAGCCGGCCAGGACCATCTTAGAGAATGATCCCTAGTTTCTCTTGCTTACAACATGACCCTGTTCCACCGTTCTGATTATAGAGACGCAACTCATTAACTTTCGATCATTACTTGTCTTGATATTCAGATATGGGATATCGGAGACCGAACAGCTTGGTAAGTCGCACGGAAAGTCTTATATAACTATGAAAGTCCCAATTATTTGAATAGTTCCTGAACATATCTCTATTCTCATATTCTTCTTAATTACACTCATGCTAACTCTGATTCATCAGAAAGAACACAGATACGGCCAAAGATGCCGGGATAAGTTATCTCCCTCAAACGATATGTTCCCCTCACGCTCTTGATAGAGTCGTCGATGCATTCAGTCTCAGGATTGTGTATCTCGTCACAGCAGTATTCTGGGTAGTAAGAGCTGGAATGTTCCAAACGTCGCTGCTCATCCTCCTCTGTCCAACCACCGTGACGTTTCAGTAGATTAGCTGCAGTGAAGAAACACTCTCCTGTTGCAAACCTTACTGCTCGAATGAATTGCTCACGGCCATTCCCTTTGATTAGAGCTCCTTGACTGATCAAGAATTCTAACATGTCGATCCTCCCATGTTCTGCTGCTCCTTCTAGTGACGTCCTGCCTTGAAACCTTGCACCTCGCGCATTGATTCGAGCTCCATGATCTAGTAGCTCACGTGCTATGCCAAGTTGTCCATTCATCGCAGCAAACTGGAGAGCTGTAGCGCCACTATCGTCTCCTGCTGGGGCGTTGACATTGGCCCCTTCCTGCAGGAGATAAGCCACGAGTTCTAGATTGCCTAATAGTACTGAAATCTGAAGTGGGGTGCGGCAGGTGTACAGATCGTCACCTCCGTATTCATTGATATTCGCACCAGCATCTAACAAATACTGTACTAGCTTTTGGTTGTTGTGTTGCACGGCGATGGTCAAAATAGCTGGCAACCGAAGGGGGGTTTGGGGGAACTCGTCAAGTCGCTGTTTGTACTCAGCCAACAGCCGCAAGTGCGGAAGACTTTGTTTGTTGGCGATAACCATCCACGTTAGTAAATCCGCTCGATAACCATTGCGTAGGAGTTCCGTGAAGCCTGAAATGTCCTGACCCAAGGAAGCAAGTGTTAGGGGACTTCCAAGAAAGTATTTGCGAAAAAAGTACGGATAGCGCCAAAACAACGGTCCGTGAAACACGGAAACGATAAAATCGCTGCTTCGCAAAATAGTACTCGAGACGTGAAGCAATGCAGAGCGCGGCTCCTTAGCAGTTGGGAAATGATTGACGAGCTTTTGCAGAAGTTCAACATGTCCGGACATTGCGATCAGACTAATAGCTGTGCCTTCCAAAACATGATAGTCTGCTTGTGCAGGGCGATTGGCGAGAAGCTGGTCAACAAGCGACAAGTTTCCAGCTTGAGCTGCTGCGCACAATGAAGCTGGGTCGTAATGTCCACGATATGCTTCAACGACTCGTTCAAGCGTGTCATGGTCTGAAAAGGCAATTGCTGCTTCAATAGTAGATATCCCGCGATAATCCGTATCTTTCAAGCTCGAGTGGTGCCTTAAAACAAGGGGCAACAGACGCGGGTCCTCATCCTGATAGCGAATCGCTGAGACGACTCCCCCGGAACATTCCGCTCCATACTCCAATAGAGCTTCAACAACCTGGAACCGTCTTTCAATCCAATATTGGTATTCATCGTCATACTCTTTCACATCAACGCTATCCATAGCATTCTGGATTGCACTCATTCCCTGCTCGTCTCGCTCATTTGGGTTGCCACCATAGTTTGACGCGATGCGGACTGTCTCGACTGGCGCCTTCCATGCGAAATGGCACATCTCACGTCCAGTCAATCGAGCGCCGTGCTCAATCAAGGTTCCGAGGCAAAGGAGACGGGGTGTGCTATACATCGATTAGCTAGGAAACCCAAGGTCATAAAGGGTATTAATAGAATGACTCACTTGCTTGCTTTGCTATACGTCGATAAAAATAGCGGTGTCTTAGACATGTATAGCAATATCTCGAAGACACTATGCGCTGACTGACGTTCAAAGACCGACCAAAACTCATAGCAGACCCTGGAGCATTCCGAGATGTCGTCTGGACTAATAGTTTCATTCGCGCTTGCCCCCTCCTGTAAAAGGAATTTCAAAATATCCCCGTGTCCACAGTAGGCCGCAAGAAACAGGAGAGCCGGCGAGTGTCCACCGTAAAGGCGTAAAAGAAGTTTGCATGTCGTTAGATGACCAGCTGATACGGCCGCTTGTACCGCTTTGATACCGCGTTGGTTGCGAGTATTGCCGATGGCGGGCGTATTGCCAATGTAGCAATCAATCTCGTACAGGCGGTGAATGGCTGCATCGTCACCTTTCGCCGCAGCGGCAATGAAGGTATCTGCTGTAATAATGGGGACCTTCAGCTCTAAACGATCAAGCAAGGCGATGTGATTCAAGATCGCATCTGCAATATCACTGCCAGCCGCAATAGCTGCACTCAATGCAGTCTCTTCATACAGTGGAGAATCCACTGTATCAACTTTCATTGCCTTTGTCAGGTCAACACCTCTTATCAAAATGAGGTTGACAAAATTCAGATCTCGTAATATGATTGCTGCGTGAAGCATCTCTTCCTGGCCGAATGACTTATCGCACCGCATTAGTACATGGACAATGCGAGATTTGATAGCATCAGTGTGCTTAGATTGGATTGTGTACTCGAGAGTTGATTTTTCGTGACCGTTCCTGGGCTTGGTATCCGCACCGAACATGAGGAGTAGCTCTAATAGCTCTGCATCGCCTCGTCTAATCGCCATTATGACGGGTCGCTGGTGAAATCTCGTGATTTGATTAGGGTCTTGACCGGATTTGAGCAGCCATTTCACAAGATGAAGTCTCTGTTTCGGGTTGTTAAATCGTGTCCACTCAATCACCTGTTTAAATAGTCTTTCCAACAGTCCTCGAATGATGATCTCGTCATCAGGAAGCGACCTGAGATCAATTTGGAGATCCAGAATACCGAGTCCAATTAGAAGATCAAAGAATTCTATCATCTCATTGTAGTTTCGAAATTCTCTTTCGAACCCATTGGAAAATTCGTAGATGATCAACTTTAGACAATGTGGTATGATGTTTGTTCCCGAACTGCGTAGAAGAGTTTGAGTGGTTTGCAAATGTTCCCCTTCATACCACTCGGGCATCGTCTTGCCAATAATGGCCGCCATCTTCGAGACACTTGTAAGCGCTTGGCTTTCCTTAGCTTGTCTGGTTGATATAAATAGCTTGGTCTCCATCATTCGTGATATGTCATTAATATTAACACGAACATTGTCCCGTTTGTTAAGCTTGCGAACCACTATAAAAGCAAACGTTAATTACTTGAGGCATGGTAGCCTGAGTATCAACTCACGTGCTTCGTATGTATTCTGGAACTTCAGCCAGGGTAGAGAAGGTGGCCACTTGAACTCCATCCAAAGTGGTGGTGGAGTACAAATGATAAGGTACGGGTTAGTTGGGGACGGTGGAGGGGAGCGGGCTATATTGGTAGAGTTTGTTAGCTAATCATTAGAAGGTGATTCGTCTGGTAATTAAGCCCTTACCTTGATCGATTCGCATCAAGGTATTATGCTGGACATGGCGAGTGATCTTCCTGTTGATGGCTGACTGTTGAAGTCGTCTTCCAGAAAGGATCACATCGGTATGCTTGCCTTGGGCCTTACGCTCTGTGATTTTGCGACCGACGTACTGCCACGTAGGTTCGTCCATGTTTTTGAACAGGCCCCATTTCTTTAGCCTCGATTCCAGTTGGGATTGTCTGAACCAGGGTCAGTGGAATGACGAGTACCAATTTATAGTAGTGGGACTAACGTTACAACAAAACGTCGACCACCTAGTAATTTGACGAGTTCTTTCAATGGCATGTTCCGCACCAGATATTCATATTTTATGGTATCCTCGTACTGGAGCCACTCTTCCTCGGATGGTGAAGGACGTCTGGCCTTCATAGTTGGGCCTATGAGTGGTGTATTACCAAGTTGAAAGTTGTCAGGGTCCATATTGAAAAAGAGAAATACTGATGAATATGTATGGGCAAGGATCAAATTTTGGTCGTTGGTAGAGAGAGATGAAATTGGAGACTTGGATGATCAAAGACTGGGGGGGATTCATGGCCTATTTGTGTACTATGAGGCTCTGGGACCATGATATGATTGGTCTGCGCCGAAATCTGAAGTGGCTTGCCAAGTCGGCTTTTCGAGTAAGCAGGGCGAATCTTGTGGAGGCTGAGTGTGAGTAGGGGTTATGCAAGTACTAGTATCACAAGCAGTCTATTCTACCATGAGTGGCTCTTTCAAGCATCACGACTTGCGATTCGTCACGTCCGAAACCTGAGCGCTGCGGGTGCATTGTCTAGCTTGTGTTGGTGATACTTGTATGGATTGCTTGCTTCTGCTGAGAGTCCTATTGGCCTGGTACGAAATCTGAACCCCACTGCGAACAGCCATGGTACAATGCAGACTAGATAGGCGATTGGTTGATGCCGAAATCTGAATCTCGTCTGTAGCTCTTTGAGGCTTGCATGGGAATTCATGGGTACAATAGATTGCAACAAAACTTGTTGACAATGAAGCTGTCTGGGTTTTGTCTATAACTACTCGCTTTCCTGTCTTTCCATTCTGATGCGTAACATGTGCATCGATATCATCAGCCCAAGAGAACTATACGAGCTGGTTGACCTTGACTCGGCAGCAAACACCTTTTATGCAGCTGTCCCACACAGCCACATCCACAATTCCTCGCATATCGGAATACGTCATGAACATTGAAGCAATCGTCGCCATTGTGACTTTAATCGTTACAGCCCCTCCGACTGCCTACGTCCTCTTCAAGTGGTATCAACGACGGCAACGCAACGCTTCATGTAAGCTCTTCTCTTCTTCAACCTTTTCACGCGACTTCAGTCTTTTCATATTGATTGGCAAGCTAACTTCTTGACTAGCGGCAGAGCTTGGCTACTTGATGGAGCGTGCCAAGCCTCGCGGACCCAGATCACAAATGACTTTCTCGATATCGGAGCGTTCGGTCACTTTTGGTCTGAGAGTAGAAGATGGGAGTTTTCGGGGCCAGGGCGATAGGATGAATAGGCTTTGGAACACGGTGCAGATATCCGATCGAGACGACTAGAGCTATTACATGGAGGTGCAATCGAAGGCTAGATAGGAAGAAGTGTGGCAATATAGAGAGATTAAAAGTGCTTTGCAGTACATGTAATCGTTGGTCAATCTAGGAGTTGGTTATAACAGTAAATAAAATATTGCAAACCTTGAAACCAATGAAGGCCCGAAGTTATCGGAATACCAACAAAAACAGTTACAATGTCCGCCATACAAAAGTGGGCTCGGGCCGACGCCCTTGAAAACGACATTAGTGGGGCCCTGACTACTTTGTAGGAAGCCAAGTCCGGTATATAAAAAGCCCCAAGCATCCAAGATTATCATCAGTCCATATTAACTTGATCATCAAACCCTTCAAAACAATATGTCTCAAACAACTTCCGTCCCCGGTGTTCTCTCCTCATTCACCGAAAAATGGTCCCCGCATCTCATCGCAGCAGTCAACGACCACCACGTCAAAGTCGCCAAGATCGACGGCCCATTCATCTGGCACGCACATCCCGATTCTGAAGAACTCTTCTATCTTCTCTCCGGAAAATTGACCATGGAGATCCAAGGCGAAGATCCTGTGGTCATGAAAGAAGGCGATATATATGTGGTGCCAAAAGGCGTCACGCATAGGCCTGTGGCGGAAAATGCAGTTATTATGATGGTGGAGCGTGAGGGTACTGTTAATACGGGTGATCAGACGAATTCAGAGCGGACGAAGCAGGTTAAGGATGTGAGGGTTGAGGCAGAAAGCAGCTAGCTTTTGAATGCACGAGGAGCAGAAGTCTATACTAGAATTACTATATGTTCTCGTTGAGATAATAATTTAATTCCTTTTCCTCTATATTAGCTAATAGATATCTTTATT